>JAHWFP010120270.1:65780-119708 GCA_023313725.1 Lithobius niger | reverse complement strand
CGGGACAAATGGTCCTCTCCTCAGCGGAACGGGACAAATGGTCCTCTCCTCAGTGGAATGGAACAAATGGCCCTCTCTTCAGCGGAAGAGGACAGTGCGCGTAGCAATGTTTTAGATTTCATTTAACTTTCGAACTGTTAGTCGGTGAAATTAACTTGGCTAATAGAAATAACTTTGGCGGCCTTTCCCTGGATGCATGAGATCACTACTTTCAAAAGCCAAACCTTTTTGGAAACTTGGTGACTTCTCTTCCAAAGACTACTTGCTCTTTTTTCCCCCAATTCTTTCAACAGAGAAAAAGGAAGCATTGCTAATGCTTGAACTAGTTCAAAACAGCCTCCTTGTTTAAACCAGTTAAATAAAAGGTTCAAGTTTTTAAACCTCTTGCAGAGATGTGGATATCTCTGCAAGAGTTTTCAATTACCTTTCAGGACAGCTTCATTTGTGAGAACACTGACAGACTTCATTCTTGGTTGCGGAATAAACCACTTCTTTTGCATTTGCTGGCAAATAGAATACCCTGGATTCCAATGATGTACTGGTCTAAAATTAAAAAATGTTATCAAATAAAAATCAACTATCATAATGAATCTAGTACCAAACCAGCCTTGATGAGTTTTTTTTTTAATGCAACCAAAGAAAACAGGGACCAATGGGGGTTAAAAATAATACAAAATCAAGACACACGCCAAGATTATAAACGATAACACCTACCAAGATAAAATAAATATATATGAGCATGGCGACCACTAGACTCGTTGTGTCTTTATAGCTAAGGCAGTTTAGCAGTTTTCAGGCATGTGAGGATAAATAACAATGTGACAGAATAGGCTGAAACCTGTTTAATCGGGAGACTTTGATCACCTGACAACATAAAAGTCACTGTTAGTGGAACAGCTTAATGTTTTCTTGTTGAAAAATGACGTGAATAACGTTCATATTTGCCTAATCAATACATACGCTAGTGTGTTGCCCGCCAAGATAACAATAACATCCAGATAAAATATATACAGGGTGGTCCACAAAAAACTGACGACCCAACATTTTCTCAGTCCAACTTTTCTAGTTGGCACCCCTCAAACCCAGGATATGACGAAAATCAAATTTAATGAAACGGGAAGATTCTGTCCTCTTCTGGTTCTGAGGGGTGCTAACTAGAAAAGTTGGACTTGGAGAAAATGTTGGGTCGTCAGTTTTTTGTGGACTACCTTGTATATGTGCATGGCGACCACTAGACACGTTGTCTTTACAGCTAAGATAGTTTGGCTGTTTTCAGCTATCTGAGGATAAATAATGAGACAGAAAAGGCTGAAACTTGATTGATCGGGAAACTTTGGTCGCCTGACAACATAGAAGTCACTATAATGACATAGCTTATCGTTTTCTTGTAATAAAAACGACGTGAATAACGTTGATATTTGCCTTACTGGTAACGCTTTCTGTGTATCACGAAATTCTTCCATGCAATGAATGAAACTGGTTCTCAGCTCATTTTACAGGTATTGTTCTGGAGTTGTGCCCTTTTCATAAGGCCTCTTGTAAATTGGTCAAGTGGTTGAGAGGTTGGGGACCTCTAAACGACCAAATTGATTGCTTTACATTGTTTTAAACATTATTATTATGCAACAATGCCAAACTGAACATTAAATAAATCTGTGCGTTTGCAAGGAGATACTGCAGTATCCTATAAATTCTTGTGCAGTACTAATAAGAAATACTGGTATTATGAAAAAAGGTGACTGCTCTGCTCAAAATGTAACGAAAGCCAACAAGAAAAAAAAAAATGGACCAGAAAACTAGATTGGTGTTTCCATCTCATAATTACCTAGAAAAAAATGGATTTCAGCAATTTGGACCAACAATCTTTGATATCTACCCCAAAACAAAACTTGTTATGGATTCCCGCCAAACTTTTTGGCTGTGTGAAGTCGTGATATCAAATGCCAAGCAATTTCGTCAAACTAATCCCACCGACTAAGACTTCAAATGCTAAATGAAATAATTGAAAATTGTGCAGTAAGCAATTTTAATATATTTCATTCAACCCTCGAACAATTACTCGGTGGAATTAGCTTGGCGGGAATCCATAAGTCTTGTTTTGGGGTAGATTACTAACTACTGGCTGCTAGTAACGCTTTTTTTGTATCACGAAAATAAATTCTTCCATGCGGTGAATAAAGCTGGTTCTTAGCTCATTTTACAGGTATTGCTCTGGAGATGTGCCCTTTTCATAAGGCCTATTCTAATTGGTCAAGTGGTTCAGGGGTTAGGGACCTCTAAACGACCAAATTGATTGTTTTACATTGTTTTAAACATTCTTTTTATGCAGCAATGCCAAACTGAACATTAAATAAATTTGTGTGTTTGCAAGGAGATGCTGCACTAAGACATACTGATCACATGAAAAAAGGTGACTGCTGTGCTCAAAATGTAACGAAAGCAAAAAAAAAAAAAAAAAAAAAGGAAATGGACCAGAAAACTAGATTGGTGTTTCCATCTCCTAATTACTAAGAAAAAAAATGGATTTCATCAATTCGGACCAAAAAAATCTGATATCAACCCCAAAACAAAACTTGTTAAGGATTCCTGCCAAGCTTTTCGGCAGTGTGAAGTCGTGATGTAAAACACCAAGCTCTTTCACCAAGCTAATCCCATCAACCAAGACTTCTAACGTTAAATGAAATAATTGAAAACTACGCTGCAAGCAATTTTTATATATTTCACTTAACCTTCGAACTATTACTCGGTGGGATTAGCTTGGCGAAAGAGCTTGGTGTTTGATATCACGACTTCACACGACCGAAAAGCTTTGCCGGAATACTAAACTTTGTTTTGGGGTAGACACTGGACAACTAAAGTTATGTTACTAAATAGCCTAAAGGTTCATAAACAATAGACGTTACAATTTTCACAGCCCCGTTTCAAGCCTGTTGAAGGCCTACTCTACTCAATTTTATGGCCCATTTTTGTCAAATTACGCAGCAAGTTCTAGCAAATGCCTCAAATACAGATTTGAACCAGATTTGAAGTTCGTTTTGTTTCTACCCACATACAATTAAAATACATCGAAATAAGGGCCTTATTTTGAAAATAAGAAAAAACTACTTGATTTTATCTAAAGAAGCCTAAGGGATTTCAATATAGGGTGGGCTTTAGGAGAGCTCTTTCTTTGTTAAATTCATCTATTTTAGGCCATGCAAAAAAAATTGTTTGGTTTACGGGCGTGGTTGCAAATTAAAGCACCAGGCAACCAGGCATTTTATTTTATTTTTTTATTTTATTTAACTGCCCACATTTCTTTGCCATGTACCTAGCTCAAAGCTGAAAGAGTATGCAGACAGCCTAAAGGCGTATAATATTTTGCGAATATGTTATTATGTCGTCTAGTATTAAAAATATTTTAGTTTTTGCCAAATATCTTCATAGAGGTTTGAGCTAGAGGTTTGAAACTTGCACCATTGAAAAGCTTGTTTCGAGCCGGTTAAAATGGTATACTGGAATGTCAAAAACGGTCAAAATTTGGCAAAAATACGATTTTTAGCGGGTGTACCAAGATTGAGATTTTGACACGCGGTAATTTCAGGCACCCGCACGCGCCTGTAAACCAAACAATTAACTTTGCATGGCCTTATCTTGTTTTTTTCTCCTTTCTTAAATAATGTAACATTATGTCCCCTCTCTCACCATAGGACAAAGAGGGAGGAAGAAAACGTCATCCAGCACTTGCTCAGCTACCCCTTCTTGCGCAAACTGCTTGCAATGCATTGCATCCCACCAAAAGCCCTACAGAATTGGAATTTGTAATGTTGAAAATCCAACATTCCTTGCAATTGCCGTTTAAAGTGTGTAATAAAATATAATTGGTTCATTATTACTATTTTTTTATTATTTTTGTTTGAGTTAGGGAAAGGATATTAACTTAAATCTGCTTCATAACGCTTTAAGTATCGGTTTCGTTTTGCATGCGGACATTAAGTGGCAGCGCTATTGCATTAGTTTGCAAATCGCCACGAGGCGGCGTTGTGATCAGCGCTGGAAGACCATGTGTCTGCGTTCCGTGAGTATAAGACTGACACTGCCAAAATGACTTCGAACTAGTGAAACGTATAAATTTTGGGTCCGTAAGTTTTGTCTCTTCCAAGAATGTAGAGCAAAATTTCATCAAGTGCTTGGCCATAAGCACTCTCGTATTCCACGCAAAGCCATTCGACGGACAGCAAATATGGTAGGACAACACGTAAGAAATGTCAATTCCAAAATGTCAAATTGAATTCCTTGCCTGAACTTCAGCAGCAAGATGGCCGGGTCATTATTCTGCAACAGCTTTCTTCATTTGTTATGGTCATGGCAATTAAGATTACCAGTACAAAAATGGAACTGTTCACTTATTTCTGCATGGAGTTGTTTCCGCCGCTTTTGTCTATTGTCATTTCGTCGCTTCATGAGAACGGGGCCCGTTCGTTGCACTGAACTTTGTTTTCAACGCCATTCGTCCGACGCCGACCGTAGCGTGAGTAGAAAAAAAAGTAAACTGCTGTTGATGATTAGCGTTTGTCAGGGCTGAAATAATAAGGAAGGGACTAGAATGGTGTACAACGTTGACTTTCCAATCAATGCATGAAAATTACCACGTTTCCGACACGTTATGGAGCAGTGCCTGATTTAACAGCTAGCTATTTATTTTTTTGCTATAATTTTTGTTGGTTGTATGTAGCCTACTTAATGGTAATAATGTGTGATATTTAAAAGGCCGAATATTTATTCTGGTAACAGTAGAAGTATAACCCGAGTTGGGACGGAAATTATATTTAATTCAGGGAAAAAGAGGAATTTGGCCTCCTGAGGATTTATTAATTCGTTATCGAATTTAAGCCGAATTAACGTTAACAGGTATTTGACTGCAATTTTCTAAGTGGGAAGTTAATAGGGAATAGCTGGATTGCCACTTATACTTAAGCCAATTTACGTTGCAACAAATTATGCAAATAATGCAATGGTAGCCGGCCTACTCAGTAAAACGTTCTACCATAGCCTACAGTAGCGAATGCTATGAATTTGGTGCTCTTAAGGCATTAATTTATTTATATAGTGAAGATTCTATTTACACCATTAGGCCTAGAGCAAATGATACAATGTGTGAATTTCAAGCAAGTAAGGTGCTTACTGTACCACTTAGGTGGACAAATAACATAACTAACATAGTAGGTTTATAGTTTAATAAAAGTGTTTATTTTGTTACACAAAGTTTTGAAGAGAGTGCTTGGTGGAGCAAATTTTGAACCTGGGACCGTAATTCGATAACAGCCGTAACTAGCCTAGGTGCTTGGGTACGGGGGTTTACAAATTAGGCACCTGACTCATAGGACTTTGTTTTGTCCCTAAGATGGAGGCCACCCACTAAACTTGCGTTGGGGCACCCTGCCCCCTCAACCCCCAGATATAAAATTTAACTTTTTTCCTGTGAGAAATAGACGTTTGGTTCCAATTGGGGGAAAATGCGCTTGGCCCAGACAACGTGATAGCCGAAAACAGCATGCTAATTGGATAAACGGGATGGGTTTTATTACATCTTCAATGTAGCCCCCACGCCCACATGAGTGCTTCCCGTACAATTTCCTGCACTGTGCAGGGAAGCCTCATGTGGACGTAGGGACTACATTGAAGATGTTTTAAACGCACCCCATTTTCTAATTAGCATGGCGTTCTCGGCTATCACGTTGTCTGGGCCATGCACATATTTCCCCAATTGGAACCAAACGTCTATTTCTCACAGGAAAAAAGTTAAATTTTATATCTGGGGGTTGAGGGGCGCAGGGTGCCCCAATGCAAGATTAGTGAGTGGCCATCGATAAAACAAAGTCCTATGAGTCAGGTGCCTAATTCCAATTCTGTAGGGCTTTTGGTGGGGTGCAACAACTTTTGGACCACCCAGCATTTGTCACAAGTACAGGGGAAAATATCGTTCTCTGAACACACAAGTAATTTTATTTATAATTATTAGTTTATTATTACAAAGCTTCGGCAAAAAAATTTCAATTTTTAAGCCTTGAATTTTGGCTTTTCAAATTTAAGGCTTCTCATGGAATTCAAGGCTGTGTACCTGGTTGTATCGCATACATAAATGTGATAAGACGAAATGGCTGCCAGTACCATAAATGGCTACCGTTACCACATAATGGCTGTGGTACCATAGATGTGATAAGACAAAATGGAGCCGGCACTGACGTTTGTTTGTAAGCTTCCTGGCTTTTTGTCAGCGTCGTTTGTTTAGTCCATCACAAGATGGATGTGCTGTCAAAGCAACCATTAGTTGAGACCCCAGTGTTATAATGTTCCACAGCTTTCTGCGACACAGTTTTGTAACGTTAACATTTTTCTGCAGTGTTAATTTTTCCGGTGTTGGAATTTTTCAAGGAAACAAGCCATTTGAAGGGACGATTTTTAATTTTTAAGCATGGCAAAGCATTAAATTCATTTAAAAACCTTTCTATAATTTTTGCCCCCCTCCTATTACTTTATCCACAGTAACATTTTTTTAAATGCTTGTAAAAATAAGCACCGTACATGGCAACTAAAACTGATTTTTAAAATTTCCTTGTAATCCTGTATCCTGCAGGAGGGCCATTCAGTTTCGCAAAAACTCACTTATCAGACGTGCCCAGCTCACACTTTTAAAGTACCATCAGATCCCCCCCCCCCACCTACCTCCATGCCAGTTAACACGTTGTGTCGCCTCCTACCTAATTCCTTCCTCCTTGATATTAGTCCTAAAATTACCAGCAAGCTGCAGTTTTTTCTTATGCATTTGCAAGCCACGTTTGTTTAAAAATGTAAGGTAATGTTTCTTTTTTTTTTTTTATAAATCAGAAAGGGAGGAGCTAGTGTATTTCGTAAAGTTCGGCTTACGGTATAAAAAAAAATGGCAGCGATTATTTTCTAAGACCGCCCGGAATTTTCTGCGACATACGTCGCATGTCGCAGCACTTTCTCACACGGGGGGTTGAGAATTCAAGCTTTTACAAGCCGGATGGAATTGGTCTCGCAAAACGAGCTCTTATTTGATGAACTGGGATCAACAGTCATGCAACACCAGCGCGCTTGGATGAAGCAACAGGATAAAATGTAGGACATTTTTGAACTTCAAACGACAAAGACAGCAAAAACGAAATCTCAACGTTTGTTCCAGTGAATTTTATTAATTGTCCAGCATTGATCCGAGTTGGCAAGATGTAGGGGCACAGGAACACCGAGCTGAACTCAGCGGCATGCTGAGAACCGCGATGCGCAAGTGATCATTAAATGGGGTCTACGATTCTACCGACGCTTCTGAACTTTGTGGCAAGCCATCGTATAGTTTGTGACAGCGTACAATTGTGCCACCAAGAGCTGGAAAAACATGAAAAAAAACTCCTTGAAATGCTTGTAGCTCACGTCAACGACAACCAGAAGTGGAAGCCCATGCCTGCACCACTTGCTAACAAAACCAGAAGCGACAGCAAAAAGCTGGCATAATCTGTTAACGTAACCAGAAGTGATAGCGGAAACCCGGAGGTGACTATCGGCGTAATCAGAAGCGAAACTGTAAATCCTTCACGATCGAGACATGGCTCCTGACAAGGAACTTATTTCTGTAGAGACACAACAGTTTTCATACGTAGAATAAAAGCATTAATACTGACTAGTCCACACCAAAACACAAAAGGCTACTCACAAATGCTTAAGCTCTGCTCACCAAATTTGCTGTAGGACGCTAAATTCGTCTGCTCCAATTTTGGCCACACAAAAGGTACCCAGTGAGTCTAGCACACATGTTATTGGGGACAGATTAACTGAACATTATGAACATTCAGGGGCCCGCCAATCCAGGAGTAATGCCCGTTGTAGATCAAGATCTGTAACCGGCTTACATGTACGGCAGCACGCAACTCACGAAGCAAAACACTTCGTAGTTCGGCTTGCCTCTATCGTGGCGGCTTGCCAGCCTTCCAATTACTGCAGACTCAGGAATTGGATAGCTGCCAACCGCCAGGTGGCAACACGGGTCCACAGCAAACCCAGTTGGAACCGGATCGTGCCTGTTCGCCAGTAGCCTCAGGCAAGAGCCCATTGTTCTCCACGGTATAAAAGAAGCCTGGAGACGACGGATCGAGTTAGTGTGTGGGATCTGACTGAAAGGTTGGATCCTTTCTTACGAGGTGCAGCAGGAGGATAAATTCTGCTTATAGCCTAATATGTAAACGCTATGTGCATAGTCCCTTAGCTATGCAGTAACGAGTGAATTAGGATCGAGAATTGTGCCTAGTGAATAATCGTCCAATTCCTTAGCGATGTTACATATTTTGGGGGCCTACGGGATTACCTAAACCTTCGGGATAGGAAATTCGTGTTTTCCAAACCTTCGGGATGGAAAAAGCATGAAAATCTCTGGCGCTCAAAGTTGGTAGCCTTGCCATTGGGATTCGAGTCGACATTTTCTTTTTTATAAATGCTTCCGACTCAGTAAGAAATTCCAATAAGGTGAGCAGACCAAATTTTGGGAAGGTTTTGTCTCTGGGTCCAACCTGTGTCCGCGTTGTTGGTAACCAGTTGCAAAACCGCAATTTATTGATGACTAAAATAACGTCCCAATAATATTGACCACTTTCTTTTCCATTTTATTGGGCATTAGGGAATTAAAGTAAAACAGTCGTAATGCAACTTGCGTTGTGTGGCTTGGCAAAACACACGTTGCAAATAAATTACGAATTTTGGAGGTGACTGAGGACTCATCCAGTTTAATTACTGTTGAGTATCTAAGAAAAGCACTTTGCTTTTTACACTAACGAGAGCCAGCTAGTGTGAATAGCAAATCCCGTTCTTTTCAGCGGAAAATAACGTAAAACACGGTAGCCATCTGTGAATGCAGTCTGTTTCACGGAGGAGATATTTTTTTTTAGTTAGGCATAAAAACTGCAAAAATAAAATCACCGTTTTTCTTCGGAAAATAAAGTCACTACAATTCCTGCAGTGGTGGAATGATTGCAAAAGCATTTCGCGACGAATATAATAGTAAAGGTTAAAATTGTGAAGGTGCACATTTTAACAACGCATTGAAAGTTGAAATTCCCGTAGTGAGCTAACGGGAAGTATTAGTAATACTGAGCTAGCTAAGTATTCATTATTCAAGGTTTCAAAATACTAGTAAACTTGGGAGTTTTGGCGACTGTTTAAAGAAACACAGTATCCCAGACTGAAGTTGTGTAGATTTTGGCAAAACAAGGGACCAAAATCGAAGAATGAACTTCAAAACCGAAAAAAAAAAAAGAGAATTTTTTTTTTTCAATGCGTGCGAAGTTGTGAGTCAAAGTAATGGCTGACAGTTACGCTGGTTACTTCCTATTTCACAAACTTTAGTAATGCGAAACTTGGACTTAAGTAACGGACGAAAAAGGTCGAGGATCTTGGAAAGTACAAATACTGCCTTAATCTTGGAAAATGGGAAAGATTATGATACATCTTGAGTGGACGATGGGTTCCAATTTGGAATGGAGTTATTCAGATACGAACTTGTCCCCACTAAGATTGCGATGTCGAAATGTTAGGAATAAGCAGAAGTTAGAGACTTTGCTTAATTCGGCAGTTGGGTGGATTCCGCTCAAAGAACTGGAGTAAATGGGAAACCAGACAATTTGTGAAGTTAGTCCGGAAGGAATAACCTTAATTTTTGCAAATTGGCAACTCGACTTGGATGCAATTTTTTCCCCCCATCTCAGCGTAGAAGGAAAATAAGCAATGTTGTGTTCAGGAAAAGTGGTTTTTCTTTTTTATTCAGTGTGTTTCTGGAACCAGAACTGGTTGCTAGGAATACGGGTGGGACGTACAGTGACAATTATGCAAAAGCAAAGCAGATTCGTCATTTGTAACCCCCCCCCCTCTCTAAATGACATGACCGCATGCATATTCAGTGTCGAGTGCATATTGGGAACGGAGGGCTGTAAAATTAGTAAAGCTAGTGGCGAATTACGAATTGTTACAGACATAACTTTGGAAGGTTGAATGGTGATAAAGTTTGTTCATTTGGATCCGAAAATTCAAATGTGCAGTGGGGCCTTGAATACTGATTCAACTGACCAAAGAAAGGTTTTGAAAAATGCAGAATTCTGGAGTAGATTATGGTTACGGTTGAAACTGAATTTTTTTTGCAAAATTGGACCTTGTCAGGTTCATTGTCAGTTGACTGGAATTAATTGCGAAGCAGGGAAAAGGATTACAATTAAAAACGGTAACTTGGCAACTGAAAATGAGGCATCAGTCCACAACCTTGTTCAGGTAACAAAATCTGGAATAAGAGCATGTACAGGCTGTCACATTTTGACCCATTTGTCGCATATAAAAAGAAAGCACAATTTTTATTATTATGTCGTACAAACGGAGATCGCATCCTCATAAACGCTGCATGCAGATTTCTCATATCATGCACGCAGGAATATGTGCGGTGGCAATCCAGTAAGAAACCTATTTTTTGGATCGTAAGAAGTTTAAAATAGGGTGATTGCTGATGGCTTTTATGCAGAGCAAATCGGGTGAAAATCACGGATTGGCTTTGCAGGAAAGTACCTGTGTGGCTCATGATGGAGTTTTAACGAACAACCATGGGGCACACAGATGGAGACTAATATAAAAGGCAGTTCGGAAATGTAATTTTCGAGAGACTGAAGTGAATTATTTAAGTTTCACGTAGTGATTCAGTTCAGCGACGGGACACATCGTCATGTTGTTTGGTCTTTTCTAAGCCAGTAAAACAACTACAGTGTGAGGTAGGGCAAAAGGTGTGTAGCACGATCCGGACGGAATGGTTTATTCCGTAGGCGCGGGATGAGAGTACTATACTCTCGGCGTCTGGTCGCTTTGCGTAGTGACGTGTAGGCTACGACGGTAGTTCTTTTTAAATGTGGGAGAACCTCAGTGTGAGGACCTCTACCCGCATGTGGGATGCCACTGCGAGGCCAGTTCTACGCAGCGAGTTTGGTTAAAGCTGTAGGCTCGCTCGAGTGGCGTTTTGCCGATTGCAATTTTCCAACACGTGAGTGCTGCGATCTAAGGGCACAATCATGAAAATGGATTGGAGAACTAGGTTGAAGGAATGGAATGAGGTAGATAAGAGTGTTCAATGCGTGTGGCAGCCGAACCCCCCTTGAAACCAGAGGCACTCCTGATCACCGCAATTCCGGAATTCTGCTGAATGTTTGATCATTACTAGCCCAGCAGATGAGCAGTTAAAGGGTGAAAAAGACTCTTTTCTGTAAACTACAGAAGGTAGTAGAGGGGGCGCCAATTTTTTCTCTTCTTCACTAACTGAACGGTTGCTAGACGTGCTTTGCGCAAACTTGATGGTGGCTACCATCTGCTCGAGAGGGCATAACCGATAGATGGGACCACCATGAAGTCATCAGGAGGAACATGTGGGGCACGTGTGGCTGAGTGGAAGTAAAACGATGGACTTTGTGTTCTTGGACTTTGGGGAAGTTTCTTCAAGCTGAGCGAGGCTTGGAAACTTGGTGGAGTTTGTACTTTTGTGTTGATGCAGAAGGACTGCATGTGTGGTGTGAAGGCACAGATAGGACTGTGTTGCAGTAGCTGCGATGCCGACCATGCCATGATGGGCGGAAGTAGCTGCGGAGGAAAATGAGGGTCACGAGTTACGGCAACCATGTGTTCGGACGCTTGGTTTGAAGTGAGTGGTGGTGAGTGGTGGAGAACTGTTTTTCGGTGAGTGAACCTGCAGCAGGGAGTGCATCAAAATGCTAGTCCGACAATGGAGGTATGTAATTGTACAACCGTCCTTGGAGGTATGGGCATGTGGGCCTGCACGTACCCAGGAGGGACCCTATGTGGCTAACTTGGACAATCCGACAGTATGTTGTGTGTTTGTGGAAGAGGTGTGCGAAATTCTTATGTATCATGCGTATATAGCTTTGTTCGGAGTGGAGTGTGAAACGGATCATTCTGGAGGTGGAAGGGCACCTCTAGGGAGGATCGTTCTTCGGATGCTGCAGGAAGGTGGAGAGCCGGTCTTAGCCACGTAAAGACATCCATCGTGAAGCGTCTCGGCAGACCGTGTTATTCATCGACAGGTGGCAGACGTTGGGAGGGAATCCCTGGAGTAGCATGGAGGCCATGAGGATGAGATGTTTCATCGTGTTTGTTACGTCGTGGAGTTTTGTTTGAAGGACACTTGTTACGTTATGTTTGCGCGGCGTGAAGAAACGTTGGACATTGTTAAGTTTACGCGGATGGACTGTTATGTTTGGTTCTGCGTTGGTGGCTTTTGTTACGTTTTTGTTCTGCGGAGGAGACGTTGGTCGTGTATTTTTTGTTACGTTATTGTTTGGATTTTGTTGTTAAAGTTACATTGTTATTGTTAAGTTTTTGCAACTTTGTTAGCAAAGGAAGTTGCAAAAGATTGTTATTAGGGAAAGTCGTGAAACTCTGTGGTTAGGGCTTTTTCTTGAATAAATTGTTTTTCAATCCTGATGTTTAACAACTTACAGGATAGTTAGGCAATGCATTACGTTACAACTGAGGTTGATCTCTCCTTTGCATAGGCAAACACTTAGGGGAGGGGCGATGTAACCGGCTTACATGGATGGCAGCACGCAACTCACGAAGCAGACACTTCGTAGTTCAGCTTGCCTCAATCATGGCGGCCTGCCAGCCTTCCAATTACTGCAGACTCAGGAATTGGACAGCTGCCAGTCGGCGACATGAGTCCACTGGAAAACCCAGTTGGAACCCAATCGTGCCTGTTCGCCAGTAGCCTCAGGCAAGAGTCCATTGTTCTCCACGGTATAAAAGAAGCCTGGAGACGACAGATCGAGTTAGTTAGTTTGTGGGATCTGACTGAAAGGTTGGATCCCTGACTACGAGGTGCAGCAAGAGAATAAATTCTGCTGACAGCCAAATATGTAAACGCTATGTGCATAGTCCCCTAGCTATGCAGTAAGGAGTAAATTAGGATCGAGCATTGTGCCTTGAATAATCGTCCACTTCCTTAGCGACCTTACAGATCTGAATGATGCTTTGCAATGCGAGACAAAGAAAATGGAAGCGAGCGTCGACCTTATAAATACCAGAGACCACGTATTGCAGACTATTTGAACAACAAGCAAGCAGACGACAAACGCGGAAGATGTAGCAAGAGCTTGTGCAGAACTTTGGGAGCGCCTGATGAAGACTGATGCAGTTCAAATAGAAATTTGCGAGATACAGAAGGTGTTTTCAAAGTGTGCGACCATGAATTTAGACATAGAAGGAACAGGTCTAACGTCTTTGCAATCTTCTCCAGGATTTGTGGAAGAAGAAAGTAAGGAGGGGACAGGTAACTGAACATTATGTCCCACGACGTCGCCAGTGCGTCTGTTGCCCAAACCAGGGGATCTAGAAAAGGATTCAAGTAATTAGGAAGGCTATGATTGCTTATTTTGCAATGAGGTCTATCATGTACGTTACCCAAACAGTGAAGATCAAGTTAAACGTTGCTGTCTTCAGGAACCATTCTGCACCCAGAATCTTACCCCCTGCTTCGCAAGGATAGCTCTTGTGACGGCTCCTTTTCGATCTGTTCTTTTGGAAAGAGAGGAATCAACAGTCTGCACTTTACCTTTTGATTTCGTAATCAATCTCCGAACTTGAATGGGAAATGCTAGGAGACCGAAATCGTTTACGACTCTTGTTTCGATGAGATTGATGAAGCTGTCTTTCAGTGAACAAAAAGATTGGTTAGAAGAAGAATCAGAAATATTACCAATGCTTTCGTAAACTTTACAATGTTTCGACAAATGTGAATTACGGATGAGCGAGTAAAATAATTTTACGAGTCGAGCCGAGTTTGCAACAGAAGAATCGAGTATCGAGCCGAGTTCGAGTATTTGGTTAACACACTAATTTTGTTAGTTTTTTTTTTTTATTTGTTAGTGTTGTAACAACTAAAACGCTGCTTAAAGGACTGTGCGGGTCAACAACTACACCTAGATTTCCAGTTTTTAAGATGTAACTTTAAAATGGTTTGAGCTAGTGGCTTTTAATTTGCATCACCGGTTAGCTTTCGTCGAGATGATGAATTTGTTATATTTGAACGTCCAACTCTGTCAAAAATTGGCGAAGTTATAGCATTTTCGCCGGATTCGAGTTTTCCGAGAATGGATGCAAGTGACGAAATCTTTATGTGTGTAGCCACCAGGTGGCATCAGTTGTTCTTTTTGGAGTTGGTGAGTGGCCTCCAAGATGGAGGATGCATGTAGTCTAATGCATGAACTTGTTTTAGTTGCCTGGTAATAAATTCTTGCCTTTGGTTTTAATAAGATGGCTATATTATTGGACACACTTCATGAAGATGATTCGTGTGTATTTGATTTGCTGATGAAGAATCCTGGGGTGAATGACATTTAGTTTCAGAAAAGTCAACAGATCCAGCCCGTCGCGTGACGTGGCATCGATCCTGTTCTTGGCGCGACTTGGCATCGATCCTGCCTGTCGCGCAACTTATTTCTTACTGTTTTCTTAGGGTCATCATGTCGAAAAACTTTTCCCTTTCTTCCTTCATTTTTACGTAGCTACGTCAGATTTTAACCTCATACCGATTTCTCTCTTTTCCGGTAGTCGTGCGACGAGAAAAGGAGAGACAGGCTTGAAATTCGTTCACACTTTTAGGGGTTGTATGACGAGGACTATTTTTAGCACTTTTATCGACATGTGTTGACTTGATCGTTATAGCCCTAATGTTAGTGAGGTCTATGATACTGTGGCTAACCGCCTGACGTAGTCTTTTTGCTCTTGTCCACACACTCGGCGCGCTGTGGTGATACCGATGTGCTGGCCAAACTCACTTGAAGTCTAGGTGTGATGACAGGGAGGACGCACATCTTTATTTCTGTTACATGGCGAATTACTTGGCAAAGGCTTATGATCATACTTAAGACTTATTTTCTAATTTAACATCTACTTTAAGCCTATCACAGTCTTTTTTTCCACAATAAGGTCAAAGTTTTCTTGCCATCAACCACTTCAGGATTTTAACGTGGCTCATCCGCCCATTTTTCTTCCTTGGCTCTCGAAATAATGCACATGCCGGTAGATAAATACAGATGCAAGCCTACTTACGTTGCCTTTTGGCCTTATACGTCAGACTGCCTGAGAGGGGAATCAACGCCACAACCTTTGAAACCAAAGGCCGAGGTCCTACCGCTGGTTTCAAAGGTCATGGGTTCGATTCCCCGCTCAGGTAGTCTGACATATAAGTCCAAATGGCAACGTAAATAGGCCTGCATCTGTATTTATTTAACTCTTGTTGAGCCTTTGGCTTTTCTGTCCTTAATCATGCCGGCAGATGGCATGAGCGTCGGCGCATGCAAATTTACTGATTTTCCCGAACAGGAGAGTGAAGCAGCAAATTAAACATCATGAAATTCGGTGTGAAGGTAGCCAGGGTTCGCACGGCTTTACAAATGCTAAATTTAAGACTTTTTAAGCCTTTTTAAAACATAGCACACTGAAATTTAAGGCCAAATTTTAAAACGAGTTGTAAAATCATAAAATCATAATTGTATTAGTCTATGCATTTTTTTAAAGTCAATTAATAAATTAGTAACTGATAACTTTATTTTAATCATATGGTTTAATTAGGTGTTTTAAGGATTTCTCAAGGACAGTACTGCATATTTACAACGAATATTTTCCAGTGCATTAAGAAATGAATCCACATGGCCAGAAAAAAAAAGTATGATGAAAACCTAAAGTATGCATTGGCTGTTGGACCAATTTCCGCATTAAGAAAAATCGTTAAAAGCAAGTTACAAATGAATATTCCACTTTTTAAATAAAAACTACCGCTATCAAAATTAATTGTGACGATGGGGGTCCTGCAAATTCTGCCTAAAGCTTTTGATTTGTCGCTTTCGTAGGTGGCCGGATAAGTCCATTATGTCAGTGAGAGAAGTGAGGAGGGGAAAGCTAAAAATAGAGTCCACTTACGTACCATTGTGACTGACAGGCTCAGAGCTGCGACGCAACCCAGCAGCCGACAGAAAAATTCTTATTTACGCGATAATTGAAGTTTAATAACAAAGCCACAAATAAGTTTATTGATTATAGTACGTACATTATATTTTTAATACAGTAAACTCTTTGAATTCTGACTTTTTTAAGACCAATCAACGACTATACTGAAATCCCAGACTTTTTAAGGCCTTAAATTTAGTCCTTTAAAATCAAGACTTTTTAAGGAATTTAAGATTGTGCGAACCCTGGGTAGCCCTCGTCCCCGCGCACATTTAGAAGAATTGGTTCTCAAGTTCATTAAACTTGGCGTCAACACGATTTGCTACAGTTTGAGGTAACACCGCTTGCATAACGTCCATTCAGGCATTGTACTGGCGTGGCCGTGCAGGGAAGCCCTCTTGACCTCGCCCCACGAAGAAAAAAACAGTTGCAGTGGGGGAGGGAGGAGGCTGGAAAATTCATCAGCTTTTGTTTAGTCTCAAATAACGCTGAACTGAGTAGTATAAGACTAGCGTGCATGTAGTGGGGGGGGGGGAGGGTTGTTTATGTCTTGTTTTTAGATTGATTGTTATACATAATCTTTGTACATATAAACAAATTGAGCAGCAAAGCCTTAACAAAAGCTGGCTACAGGAAATTGTGGTGTTACATTTACGTGTGGTTATTTTATCGTTTGTTAATACACCTAAAAAGGGTAAATAAATTACAGTAATCAAACTTATGTACCCTCAGTACAGTGTGATCCCCTCCCAATATACTACAAAGCAAGGTGTTCGTAGATTTAAAAGTGTAAAAGCCTGATGAAAAAGAACGAAAGGGACAAGAAGCTGTAAAGCAACCAAAGTTGTAGATTTTTTTTAACGAAAAAACTATCTGGACGTTTTTTACATGATCGCATGTTCACTCACTTGCCGTATTGTAGTAGGATAAGTTAAATAATGTGCAGTGTACATAATTTTAATTGCATATGAAAATTGCACATTTCTATCCTCCTCCAATATTTCTGTACCAAACAACACATCGAATTACTTATGCAGTGTTAGTGCGTCCTTGTTTTTAAACCTCGTCAGAGCTAGATTTTTTTCTGCAGGATAAAATTTTAGCGACGCGCGTCACACACTTTTTGCTAAGGGGGGTCCTACATTAATATATACTTACTGTTTGTCTTTCCACTGTGTTTCTTGTTCGACTAATTCTTCGGTTTCCAATATTGAATAGCTTCCTGTATACAAGGGAAAACAATGCATTATGGGAATTCTTACAATTCACGAGCAATTACGCTATTACGATATTGTATTCTCCTAAGATTATTAATGCCTTCGGCGTAACAACATGAAATGGTTAGTTTCAGTTTACAGTGGAACCTCGTTCTATACGAAACCTGGCTATGCGAATATCCCATAATCAAGAACATCAAAATACCATCGATTTTGGTTTCTATTGCCTTTACGAAAACGTACATAACCTAAGTTTTAGCATTCTACTTCTCCATGTTCTGTGCGTTCTAGAGATTGAAGTTCTATGGTAGTCCAGAGCTGCTACCCTCCGCGCATGTGCGGCCTCCTTTATATAAACTCAGACAAAGATCCGTTCTTCATCTTTCGTCCCTCTTAGTGCCCCAGTGGAGACAAGAGAGAGAAGGTGGGTGGGAGGTAGGTAATGTATGTTTTCATAAAGGCAACAGAAACCTAAATCAACTAGCTGTACCTATTATTTAGGGCTTCCTATGTGCCATAAAAACATGCATTACCAAGTTTTAGCATTTCACTGACTTAAAGTTGCAGTGGGTGCCACTTGACGGAGCCCTCTAGGGTAGCGTGCCAGTCCCCAGAAAGAAAAATTTCTTCGCGTCAGGTCGATAAAAACGGAGTTAGACTACCCGCTTAGCAGCCATGAAGGGGTCGATGCGGTACATTCCATCCGCTTGGGCCGACATGTCACGTAGATAGTGGGACGTGAAGACAGTCGGTTATTTCCAAGAGGCTGCTTCCATGATGTGTGACATGGGAATATTGCTATAATGTGCCCAAGAGATTAAGACAACTCACAGCCCGTGAGCGGTTACTCGGATACCTTGGTCGGCGCAGCCGATGTCAAGAACTTTGTAGGCATCCACGACGAAAGTTTAAATCCATGTAGCAATCATGTGTGCCGAGGTCTCCCAATAAGCGAAGGCAAACGGGATGAACAGTTGAGAGGTCTCGTCGGAGTGGTTTGGACCTCTTCAAGTAGTAGTGGATCGCCCGGACAGGGCAGAGAGATCGTTCCGGTTCGTCGCCCGTGACTGGGGTGAGGGCCGGGATGCGAATGGGGTTGGTGTTTAAACAGGGTTTCTGAGACTTGGACCGGAAGGAAGCGCGGGGATTAAGAATGACCGCAGAGCAATCCATGTGGAAGAAGCAGTCAGTGGCGGTCGCCGATAATGCTTGGACTTCGCTGCAGCGAAAGCACGCAGCTAGTGAGACTAAGAAGATTGTTTTCCTTGTGAGATGACTGAGGCGACAAGAGCACATCGGCTCGAACGGGGATTCGAGCAGGGCGTTGAGTACAATCGAAAGGTCTCAGTCTGGAAAGAGGCGTCGGACCACCGGGTGCTCCATTTCAAAGAACCGGAGGAGGGCAGAGATACGGAAGTTATGTAGGAGAGCAGGACGCTCGGCTGCTCGGAAAAGTGTGTAATGTCGGTCTGTATGCCAAAATGGTGGAACCGCGGAGTCCTTCTTTGAAGAGGTCGTAGAGGAAGTCGAGAAGGTGGGCTAAAGACAATTGATTGGATCGACTTGCCGTCGCATACACCAATGAAGCCATCGTCTCCAGTGACTATCGTAAATTTTGTTGGTCGATGATCGCAATACGTTGATCGCAATGCGGTCGGCCTGCTCTGAAGGAACCCTGACACTTCAAGTAATCGGACGATAGTAGCCACACGTGTAGTCGGAGTGACTGTGGTTTCCGGTCGAGCACTGTCCCTCGCTGTTGTGAGAGCAAATCTGGGGGATCTGGAACGCGGCGAGACGAGCCTATCAGGAGGCTGAGCAGAAGAGGAAACCATGCGGCCGATGGCCAGTTCAGGGCGATGAAGATGAAGTGGCCCGGCAACCGGGAAATCTTACATAATGCAGGGGGGGGGGGGCTATTTCGGAAGTGGGAAGAGGTATCCGAAGAGATGACTCCAGTCCATTGTCAAGGCGTCCACGGCCCAAGCTTGGCTTTCGGGAACCAGACTGACGATGTGGGGAAGTTTGGCATCGAACCTCATTGCAAAGAGGTCGAGATATGGTCATCCCCAAAGAAGGAAGAGACACGTGCAGGTGTACATTCTGAGGACCATTCGCTCGTCGGAGGGGATCGTCATGACAGGGAGTCTGCGATCATGTTGCGACTGCCCGGAATGTGCAGTGGTAACAAGAGACACCTTTCGGCGGATGCAGAGAGTGAAGATGTTGCAGGTGATGCAATATAATGAGCGGGAGCGGGTTCCCACGCCGTGCTGCAGGTAGGCTTCCGCTGTGATATTGTCTATGAACTTGTACCACCTTCCTGTTACTTGGTCTTGAAGTGTAGGAATCCGAGGAATACTGCTCAAAGTTCGAAAACGTTGATGTGCACGGAGATGTTGCTTGGCCAGGATCCGGAGTGAGTCTGCTTGCCGATGCGAACTCCCCATTCCTGGAGAGATGCGTTGGAGAACAGGAACACGTCGAGAGTCGGTTCATGCAAGGGAACCGTGTGAGCTAGAAACTGAATGTTCATCCATTGAAGTAGAACGGAAGTGGGAAAGTCGGCCGAACGAGTCCGAGGTCGGTTGTCGACATATGCTAGATGAGGCCATTCGTGTATCCAAAAGAAGTGGAGAGGTCTGACAAGACACCTGTCGTACGGAACGAACAGGGCTATGGAATCTAACGATCCGATGAGGGATTCTAGCTGGAGACGGGTGAAGACGGGAGCTCGAAGAAAGGACAAAATCTTCAGGAGGAGTGACTGTATCCTGTACGGTTTTGGCATGACATCTGCCGAATGGAGGCAGAAGGCGACTCCGAGGAAGACGAAGGTTTGTGATGGAACTACGTTGGACTTGACGAAATTAATTCCGAAGCCCAGATTATGTAAAAGACGGAGGATGGAATCTCTGTTTGCGAGAAAGTGGCTGCGATCCTGATGGAGAAGGATCCAGTCGTCGAGACAGACATCGACCCGGATTCCGTGTTGATGCAGCAATGCTAGTACTGATTTTAGTACAAGCGTACAAATTCGAGGAGCCGCGTTTAGGCCATAAGGGAGGCAGGTAAACTCGTAGATGACCCCGTCGTAAAGGAAACGAAAGAGGTGTCGAACGGAAGCGTGGAGAGGAATATGCAAGTAGGTGTCCGCTAAGTCTATGGAGACAGCCCTATCTCCCGGGAGGATTTAACGATGAACGGAGTCCATGGTCGACATTTGAAAATGTGGATTCCTGATGAGGCTAAACAAAAAAAATTGTTTGGTTTGCGTTACGCAGTTAAAAAAAATAGGGTCGGTCGGTCTGAAAGTTATTTTTTTTGCACTTTTTTTTTGTTACTAAATCAGAAAGTCTTTACTTCAAAAATTGTAATTTAATATTTTTTTATGCAATAAAGATAGCCTACATTCATGTTCACGGAGCAATATTTTTCCTTTTTCCCGGAAGCATTTGAACCATTTTTGTATTGTAGGATGGAGCATCAAAATAGAGAGAGGGATTTTTTTTTTCATAGGATGGAAAAAAAGTTTAGGGCCGGCTTGTAAAAATAGGGTCGGTCGGGTAACGCAAACCACACTATTTTTTTTTGCTTGGCCTGAAACGATTTAGTGGCCGAAGGTTGAAAATGAAACGGAGGTGGGGGGGGGGGGTGATGAGGCTTAATGGCGCGTCGACAGCTTGGTCATTAGCGCCAACCGAAAATGGAGGTCGCCCGTCTTCTTGGGGCAGAGGCAAATTCGGCTGTAAAAACCAAGGCGGTCCAGCTCAGCTGCGACTTGGATGGCGTGTTTGTCCCGGAGGGAAGAAATCAAAGCTTGCAGGAGGAGAAATGATGGCTGCCTTTCGCGATGAAGTGCTTTTATAGAGAGACGCGCCCACGCATGCGCAGTCAGGATACCGAGCTGGCAGCTGCAAGCGACCAGAAAACCTCCAGAGAAACGCATCACTTCGAGGAACGAAAAGGCCATGGAAAAGGCTCTCTTATAACAGTTATTTTAAGGCGATTACAGTATTCTTTTCTTTTCATCAAAAATAATGGATATTAGCATTAAAAAATATTTAAGCGTATAAAATACGGATGTAAGCCTTAAAAAACTTAAAAGCTCTAAAGAAACAAATTAGAAAAAGACATGTAAGCCATCAGTGTCGCACTAATACGATTAAAAGAAGATCCAGCTTGTTTTTTGGGTCGCTGGAGATTCTTTTACACGTATTTTATCCGTATTTTATACGCTTAAGCGTTTTTTAATACTAATTCCTCTATAGTGCTCACATGGTGACACAGAGGGGAGGTAGGGTGGGATAAGGAAATGTACATTTTCTGTTAGGTAATAGAAACCGAAACCAGGAGCCACTGGTATTTTGATGTTTCTATATACCACCAAAAATATATATTACCTGAAATTTTAGCAGTCCAGCAGATCTCATCAAATGGTGGTAGGTACCACCATGACGGAACGTACCCTAGGAGGGTTGCGAAGCAAGCTCCCCCCAAAAGCATAGAACTTCGCAAGCAACCGGAGACGTAGTATCGTAAGATGAGAGGTTGCATTGCTTAAGGGATTTGCCTGGCGGCTACAAAAAGTCCGAGGTGATTTGGCCTGAGAAGACATATCCAGAAGATAATAGGATGTAAACACAGAGTGCTCCTCCAAGAAGCTGCTTCAAGAACATCAGTGATGGGGATGTTGGATAAGTAGATCCGGAATTTCTGGAAGATAGCGTGGTGCATCAATTAGGAGATCCAACAGCTGAGGGAACCATGTGGCCACTGGCCAGTTTGGTGACACAAGGAGGAATGGGCCGGAGAACTGAGCAATCTTGAGAAGGGCGAGAGGGAGGAGTTTGAATGACGTAAATAGGAGTTTTCTTATTAAAAAAGAAAACGTATTGTATGCGTGTAGAGATCAGTGGTCGCATCTCTACACTAACTGTATTAGTGACCGCTAGGTGTCACTAGCTCTCTGCTAACATGGCAAAGTATCTGTAAGCATTACATAGATTGGAGTCTCGTTGAAAAAACGAACCATCTTATTTTGAATGTTCGAAACAATTTACGAAGACAATTTCACGCTCAAATTCAAAAACATCAAATCCCGAATATGCGATCTGCGAATTTTCGACAGGCTGCTGACTAAGGATGGAAAAATTAGTCGTCTTCTTCAGGCCACCACAAGTAGTTAATTTACAAATTTACATTATTTACAGTGTCCTACGTGCATCGACTGTTGTGGAAAGCAGACGACTACTGCGACGCGACTGTAGCCTTCCACAGTAAGATGGTTCGTTATTTCAACGTAATAAGGGAAGCACACACCCATGATGTACTCCACAAGGTATGAAATAACATTAAAGCATGTTCAACTGCATCGAGATTTGAAGGACATCTCGCTTTTAATGTGGCCTGCAAGCGGGAGAGATTGGTACCGCGGTCGTTAGCGGTGAGGCCTAAGACGGGAGGTGTGCTTGGCCGCAACATCGCTGCACACGCGGGCCACCGATTCTTGGTGGCGCGGATCGGCGAATGCCACATGATTATTAAACAGCAAAGAACGAATACCAAGATGATCGAACATTTTTTTTAGAGGAGAAGCTGGAGGTAGAGTTATGGTCGGAAGTGAAAGATTTTGCAGAGAATCGAGCCAAAAATGTGCTTCAAAGTATGGTTGGTCGTCATGTGCACAAGTTTGAGAGATTGGGAGGCCACAGACGATCTTATGAGTTAGCACTAGGTGAGAGAATTGGCACATGGTTGGCCCCACGAACTGATGAGTTCCCATTTGTTCTGAATATTTTGGGGGAAGAGCTCTCTAGGAATGAAACGACAGTCCTTAATCGAGAGTTGAAGTTTGTCTCAGTGCCAAATGTGCTGTGTGAGGATACCCTTGCGAATTTGACAACTAATGTGGCAGCTGATGCTGGATGGGTTTACATTCGACCCGGTAGCGAGATTAAAATTACAGAAGCAGATTTTGGGAAAACCGTCTAGGCTTAAAGCAAATATAACCAGGCTGGAGATATAATCTATAAGAAGTTTGAGGGAGAAAGATCACCTGACTATATGTAAGGCAGATAAGGCCAACAAGACTGTCGTGATGGCAACAGAGGCCCATGATAAGAGGGTGCTAGAAGATATTCATGGGTGTGGAATGTATGAAAGCACGGAACAAAACATAGGAAACAGACCATTGAGTGACCTGGTGTTTGCGCTTGACAGAGATATGAGGGTGGGGCACATTTCGAAAGAGCAGCTCCTTGAATTGAAACCGAGCTTACCTCAGAGGCTGCCTACAATTTTTGCTCAAGTTAAAACTCATAAAGTAGGTATGCCCTTGAGCTTAATAACATCAGTGAAGGTAGGCCCATCCCAGAAACTTGACTGGTTCCTAGCTAGCAGACTTAAGAAATATGTCCAAGCCAAGAGTAGAATTAAACATACAGATGAGCTGATAGGTGAGCTAAGAAACATGAGGCCGAATGAAGATGAGGTGATTGTGTCGTTTGATGTGATCACACTTTTCCTGAGTCCGAGTCACAGATTGATGACGGAGATGTTGAATGTTTTCGCCGAGCAGCAAGACATCTTAGTGGAAAAGTATGAGAAAGATCGAGCGTTGTTGCGTGTGCTATTATCACAAATCTATGTGGAATTTCGCGTGCAGGTATTTTGGCAGACGAAGGGGGCCCTCATGGGTCTCTCTAGCTCACCGATTCTGGCAGAGATGGTGCTGCAGCACCTAGACAGGTATATCCTTGAAACTCAGGAGGGTCTTAAATGGTGGAAAAGATTAGTAGATGACGTGCTGGGTGTAGTGAAAAAAGACGTGGTAGAAAAGATGCTAGAGCGCCTGAATGGATGGCACATAGACCTACAAATTCACTTGTGAGCAGGAAGCACAAGGAGAGATTTCATTTCTGGATGTGCGAATAAAACAACAGGTTGATGGCACCGTCACTTTCTCTCCATACTCGAAGCCAACTACTACAGGCAGAGGAAAATTGGAAATTAAGCCAACAGCGAAAATCACACACTAGAAATAACGTAGTTCAGTAAGCCACCTTTATGCTCTTACGTTTCGTCGGAGTGGCATGACCCGGATTCGAACCAGCTACCCAGTTCGCCCCCAGATCACTTGCATAGCGCCTTAGTCGCTATGGCCACATCCTCAACTGGCGAATTTTCCTTAGTATTTTTTCCAGCGATTTATGTCTATTTATTACTACAGGCAGAGGGTTGCCATATAATTCGGGCCACCCAAAAGGGCAATTGATGAACATGGCCAAGAATGAATTCATCAGAGTTGTGCGATACTCAAGCACAAGGGAGATAGCCGACGTGAACCTTCAGTCCTCCAAAGGAAGGTTCATTGAACTAAAATATCCAGAACTCCTCCTGAATCGTTTGATAAAAGAAGCCCGAGCAATTGGAAAGAGGGAGGCCAAAGAAAAAAATGAGGCGAGACCAAGTGGAGAAAAGAAGACTACCGAAGGGGTGCCAATTGTAGAATGAGTGGGAGTTACCTACCTTGATGGAGTAAGTAATGTTATACAACATGAGCTTAAAAAATGTGAAATTGGCACGTTTTTGAAAAATGGTAAAAATCTTAAATCGATGATCCTCCACAAGAAGATGAGCAGCAGTGACAAGAGATACCGGTCACAAGAAAATAAAGAAATGGAAGACGAGCTGAAAACAGTTAAGAATTCACCATAGTGTGTGTATCGAGTGGAATGTGAGGAATGCCCAGCTATTTATATAGGAGAGACTAGAAAAGGGGTCCACGAAAGAGTGAGTCAACACATGGCCGACACCAGAAACAAGGTAGTGACGAGCAGCATTGCCACACATGTGATGGACACACAGCACAAGATTGCCTGGAGCCGTACACAAACACTTCTTGAGTCAAATTCCAGAAAGGACGTGCATTTGAGGGGCCTTGAATCACTGGCAATCCAGCAAGAATCTCCCGGAGTTCAGAGCTTATCAACCTACAAGGCCCCTCAAATCCTTCAATTCAGCATCTCGTCAGCAGAGAACTGAACGAGCGCCTTGCGAAAAAATGGCATGAGCCGCTTTGTAAATGCGGAGGGCTACGGTCACGTCGCAGTAGTCGTCTGCTTTCCACAACAGTCGATGCACGTCGGACACTGTAAATAATGTAAATTTGTAAATTAACTACTTGTGGTGGCCTGAAGAAGACAGACGGACTAATTTTCCCATCCTTAGTCAGCAGCCTGTTGAAAATTCGCAGATTCGCATATTCGGGATTTGATGTTTTTGAATTTGAGCGTGAAATTGTATTCGTAAGATTGGAGTCTAGTAGTAAACACCAGGGGTGTGCGATACTATCGAATTTCGATACTTTTTCCGATACTTTATTGGTATCGAATTTTCGGTAGTATCGAAGGTATCGAAAAAGTATCGTTTGTTTAAAAATTACTGCAGTAGTAAGAGAATACCTTAGAGGTTTTGGAACAGAAAATTAATTTATAAGAGTTTACATCTTTGTAGATCTGTGAACGACAGGCCTAACTAACGTTTAGTTGCCTAAGAAAAGCAGCAGTTTCACTCTTTTTAATGGTCCACCTACCTATGTTTGTGAGAGTAATCTGCACCAAATAAATCGTAAAATCCCAAGAAGAATGGTGATTACGGGAACAGAATACGTTACAGTTGATTGCTGACTGTTTATGGAAGCCAAGACTTTATTATAACGGACGGTTGCTGGTGTACATCGTTGTAGATCTGTGACCGATAGGCCTAACAAAGCAGCAGTTTCACTCGTATGGGCCACCTACCTATTGACTCTTTGTGAGAGTAATATGCACCAAATAAATTATAAAATCCCAAGAAGAATGGTGATTACTGGAACAGAATACGTTACAATTGATTGCTGACTGTTTATGGAAGCCAAGACTTTATTATTATAACGTTGCTGGTCTCTGTTGCTGAGCATCGTTTTAGTGCAACTGAATCATGAGCAGCCATCTTGCACAATGCATGATGGGTACTTTTCCATAAAAATAAAAGTAACTAATTTGTTTTAAACTTACTTAAAAATTTTAAAAATAAACTGAATCTTTTGTGCAAATAAATTATAAATTCAAAAATATTTTATTAAATTTGTGTACATAAATAAAAATAAATAAATTCCGGAAAGCAAAGATCTTCAAGCATGTTAGCTTCACTGAGCATTAGGCATAGATCCTGACAGCAACAATCCTTTGTAACTATCTTGTTTTAAACTAAAATTTAATTTCTTTTATTAAGCTGGATATGTTTGCGTCATTAAATTACAAATATTAAATTCATATATTTTTTCATACATAAATTTAATACGATTTTATAAAATATATATTTAAAAAATTTACTGTTAGTGAAGAAATCCAGAAAACTTATCAAAGTAAAAAAAAAGAAAAAGAAACCCATTTGATGCTTTGTTTCATAATATATAATTTTTTCTGTATTGCTTTATTTGTAATGTCAAATACATAAAAATATACGTAAATTCCATGTAGCCTACTAGCCGAGTTGTCTGTAGGATACTCTAATTAAAATTAATAATTTTTTCATTACTACTATTAAGCCTTTATAAAACTTTTAAGGTTCATTTTCTAAAGTAATAAAGAAGTTCATCTCACCATTGTTGTCATCTGAAATATTTCTGTGAACGGTAATTGTAATGAAGGAATAAAGGAAGCTACAGATGAACTCATTTGAATTTGTTTATTCCTACTGCTTTCTTAAAAAGGTATCAGTATCGAAAAAAGTATCGGTATCGAAAAAAGTATCGGTATCGAAAAGTATCAGTAGTATCGAAAAAGTATCAGTATTGAGAAAGTATCGGTATCGAAAAAGTATCGCGATACCGATACTCAGATTAATAAAGTATTGGTATCGGTATCGATTTGAAAAACCTGGTATCGCACACCCCTGGTAAACACGAGTAGTGTAGTTTATTTGCTGATATTTTAAAAACTACAATCATTGAACTATACAACAACGCTCACACCCAACTCTTCGTCCTATGCCATTATGATCGCTGCCCGCAAAGCGACGTGCTCCTGCTAGCACCAAAAGATCCGACCTCGACGCGCTTCGCGCGATGTCACGAGTGAACAGCCGAAGGTCCACGCGCCGCAAACGAACCAATCAGCGCTCGCGATAGCGAACAGTTTGAAGAAAGGCAGTTGAAACGGCACATTTCATTCGAGGAATACGGGCAGTGACGCGGGAGTTTTTTTTTGTTCCAACTTATAGCCTACGATATATGATTAAATTTTGCGTTTTCATACAGGCCTATACCGTTAAGAGGTACACAAATAAGCTAGTAATGTTACAAAAGGGTTTTGTTAATAACGATGCTATTATCTGAGCCCAACGACTATTGTTATAACGAGGTTTAACTGTACTACTTACTAGATTTAGAATTAAAATTACGACTACCCACATTACTATGACCAGTCGCTGAACGATCTCTTTGCACTTGTTTTTGGTTGGACCTACGCCATGGCTTTTCGATTTTCCCAATCTTAACTTCCGATAGCTGAAGGTGCACATCACAAAGATTTAATCTAATATCACATGTTCTACAATACCTACTGGCGAGGGTTTTACGGTGCGAGCACTGCCACATATCACCGTTTTGAAAATCCTTTGAATCTGACATTTTTGCAAATAGCAGAGCACAGTAATAACATACTTGGTTGGTACCCAAACAATAAGGTGAGGGACCAGTGGAGGTGCTTGCTGGGAATTGAGCAGGTACCCACCTGGTGGTAAGCTAATGAAGCTTCTTTAATTAAATGTTTGGGCACTGAGCATAGCTAACAACGATTGGCTAACAAATAAAGGGAAGTATATTCGGATGGAAGTGAAAATTTAAGTTGCAGTGTTGTGAGCTAGATTTTGAAAAAAAAACACTTTCACGTGTATGGAGGGGAACAAAATTCAACATGAACGTAATATCTACCTAAGTGCACACTATTACTATGCAACAGTGCCATTTTAAGTTAACAATGCAATTATTTTTAGTGAAATTTAATCGGGACTCGTCTAGTAAATGCAATGCTTTTATTCTCATTTATTAACAATTTTTATTATTAAGACCCGAGGTGTGCGAGTAGATTGATTTTAATTGGAGTAGAGCAGAGTTTGCAACAGAAGAATCGAGTATCGAGCCAAACTCGAGTATTTGGTGAAGACACTTGTTTTACAAGATTATTCGTTAGTGCAACAATAACTGAAATACTGCTTAAAGGATTGTGTGGGTCAACGTGCACAACTGGTTTTCCAGTTTTTCGAATACAACTTTAAAATGGTGTGAGCTAGTAGCTTCTAATTTACACCACTGGAAAGCACACATCGAGACGATGAATTTGGTAGATTTGAACATCAAAATCAGTCCAAAATTGCCGAGTTATTGCACTTTCACCATATTAGAGTTTTCTGAGTATGGATGAAGCGACGAGTTGAGTTCGAGTAACGATGTATACTCGGTTCGAATTTTTCGAGTATCGCACATCCCAATTACATCGTCATTCCTCCAAATACCAACATAATTCACATTTAACAAAAAATAATGATTTAAAGGGGAGGTTAAACCATTATTTTACATCTAACCATCAGCATTTTAAGTGGGCTGATACTTCCTCCAAAAGTGCATTTAATAAGCGATTAACACTTACTTTTATAACTGTTTAACTGACATTTTGAGCATCCTTACCTGAGGCAATGTTCCATACAAATGTGAAACCGGTTTCGTACACCTTTTTGCAAACATTGTTCAAAAACCTAAACACACAAAACACAAAACCATATAAAGACGGCAAAATAATTTAAATAAAACCTCACGTTACTTTCAAACAAAAAATTACTAACAAATAAGAGTGATCTATATGCGAGCCAATAAAGTAAAATACTTGCATGTTACTTAATACCCATTTGGCCACTATAAATTGAAGCAGCCCACGGATTAGAAAGACGGAATTTTAACACTGTTAAAAGTTAGTTTTTACTATCCTAAAATACTTACCTTCAGTAATACGTGCTAAAATCGCTATTTTATACTTTTCATTGCCCAAATTAAATTTAATTATTTGTCAAATATTTAAGTATCATGTAGCTCCCACCAGAGGCGCTGCTATGGATCCCTTATTAATGCAAGCAGAGTCGCCATCTTGTCATATCGCTGATGAACCATCGGATTCAGCAAAACCGGGGTGGTGGGTGGCTTCTACTGAAAGTTAAGTATTTTACGATAGTAAAAAGAGAATTGCCGCGGCAGCAGCTAAATTCTGTTGCTATTGCTTAAAACGAAAATATACATTAGATGTAAATTTTAGTATGTTTATTCTCAAATGCTCTTTACCTCCATAAAGGTTTAATTAAAGTTTGGCCAATCACCAGCTCGCTAACCCCGAAGTGGAGCCTGCACTTCCGTCCAAGGTATTTCAATGCTAAATGCGTGTTATAGTCATCTTTTATTCTTCTCAATATGTCATGGGGAATTAGGGTGGATACACGTAATCAAGAATTCTGGACATAATGTACATGTTCGTTTTAAACAATAGAAACAGAATTTAGCCGACGCGGCAATTCTCTTTCTATGAAAATATACAATACCTGTAAACTTTAGCATTTACAGTAGACCACGTCAATATTGCGGTGGGCACCATCTTGTGGCCCTGAAAAGAGCCGTTGCTTGCGAACTTCTTCATTAGTGCTTAGGGGGCAGGACGACAATTCTGGTTGTGATAAAGTGTCCCAGCTTGTGATGTCCGTCTGCATGGGTGGTCATGTCCTTGAAGACAAGACGTGAAGACAAGACGCATTTTTCCATGATGTTGCTTGGAGAATTTCAGGATTGGGGACGTCCTTGTGGAAGGCCCAAAGGCATCCCCATTCTTGAGATTCTACAAGCCCAAGACCCAAAAAGTGGAGATGGCTCGTAGCTCGTGCTGTGACTCGAATGTTGCTGCCACGACAGTTGTCAGATGCTTTGTAAGTGTTTACGATTACGTTCTTGATCCAGGTGGCTATCATTGCAGGTGTAGTTTCACCAAAGTTCTTTTTGAACGGCAGAAAGAGTTGATTTCGTCCTTTGCGAAGTTCGTTGCTTTCAGTTCTCTTTCCAAGTAAAATCGTAATGCCCCAACTGGACAGAAGTCTTTCAAGTGCATCCCCAGTAATTGTGGTGAGAGCTGGGATGATTATTGGCTTTGAGGGCTCGTTCGGTTTCTGAGTTTTCGCTCTGAACTACCCTCTTGGTTTGAGAGAGATGGCCTTGAAATCTTAAAGGAAGAACAAGTAGGCAGGATCCATTGAGAGAGCTTATACTTCACTGCATCGTAAGCTTGAGGCCAATGTGATTAAGAAGACTGTTTTTCTTGTTAAAAGATGATGGTTAGTTTGCGAAGGTTTCGTAAGTTCTTTCATATGTGAATTCAGAACCAGGGAGGGGTCCCAGTCACGGAAGAGTCTTCTGGTTGCAGGTCTTTCATTTTCGAAGAGTTTATTAGGGTGGAGATGCGAAAAATCCTCTAAGAGATTATTTCTTTCGGCAGCTTTAAAAACGGAGTTTAGGGCCAAGTGGTGTACTAAAATGGTAGATCCTTTTAAGCCGAGTTGAACAGGTCAGTTAAAAAGTTCAGGAGTTCTGGCAAAGGGGAAGCGATTGCCTAGACTTATTGTAGGTGACACCAATGAAACCATTTCTTCAAGTGGCTGTCATAGATTCTGTTGGGAGTCTCTTGATTGCTTTGCTTGCAATTCTAATGGCTTGTTATTCTAGAATTCCTGCCTCCTTGAGAAGTCTGATAATAGTTAGGTAAGACGTCTTCTATGTGGTCCAGTTAAGGCATCACTGTTGCAGATGAGAGGTCGAATAAAACTTCTAGGAAGATAAAAAATTGGGCTGGGATGACCTTAATTTTTTGAAATTTATTCCAAAGCCTAGATGATGAAGTAGATCTAAGGTGTTTGAAGATCTTGCACCAGTTGTTTGGGGTCTTGATTCTTTAGAAGCCAGTCGTCTAAAGAAGCAATTGACAGGACTTGAAGCTGGTGAAAGTGAGCCAAAACTGGTCTCAGAATTGACGTGAAGACTCTTGGAGCTGCGTTTAGACCGAAAGGTAGTCATTTATTTGGCCTTAGAAAGATTGCGCTGTAGAAGCCTGGGTGCAAAGGGTCTTTGCTTCTGGGATGGCTTCTTTCTTTATAAACGTTTGTAAATTTCGTCAGAAGGAAGGAAACCCTGACTGATTGCACAGAGGATCCAATGATTTATCTTTTCCCAAAATGGAAGTTATGTCTGAGGAAACCTCCAACTGGTGACATGTGTCGCCAACAGAGTTCCCTGTCATTGATTGTTTATCGGTTTTCCTTTGAAACCAGGTGAGGCATAAAGTTTTCGTTGCTCCGGTGTGAAGCTGAGGTTACTGCCGCCTCTTCTTCCGCGTAAAGACGATTTTCCCCGAAAGGACTGCTGGTAGTAGCATTCTTTGGGTTGGAATCATCTTGAAAGGGCTGTTTTTTTTTTTGTATTTTTTTTTTTGTTTATTCCAGTCATTCTTGCAACCTTGCTTGGTAAAGGACTTTAATCATTGTTTGTAAAAGCTTTTAGACTGTTGCTTTGGTTTCTCGTCTTTTGGTTTCCGGGCAACATCAAGGTGAGGAGCCAGTTTCGGGATTCGACCTCTAAACAATTTCCGCTTCATGAATGGGATGGTTGTGAAGCTACAGCTTTGTAGAATTGTTCAAGTTCGATGCTGATTGTAGGACTAAATCACGTAGCAGGAGTGTGCAGATGTAGAGAACTCTGGTTAGCCAATTATTGAATGAAAGGTAGCGAAGCATGCCTTTTTGAAAACCTCACTGATAAGAGGAACCAGGTGTTTCACTTTGATTGTATTCGTTTCAGATAAGAGCATTTCACTAAGCGCGTTGGCAGCAGTGTTGTGAACGTCGGCTTGTGATTCGGCTCGAAGACATAGTCTCATTTCTTATCGTTGTCTTTAAAGGGGATAACTGTACTTCAACTTCTTTGGAATTTGCATGCTTGTAGTAAAATCCAGTTTTGCTTCGATCGTCAAGAATTCAGATTGTATTTCGAAATACGAGATTTTAACCTCTAAAAATAGTTTTTACTTAGCCTAAAATACTTACCTGTATTTTCAATGCTTTACAATTATTGGAAATGCTACCCGCCCAAAACATGAAATTTATGCACTCTTGGTCCTTGCAATGGCGCTTCCCGGGGCGCATGTCCACCGCCAGGTGGTGCCCCTTTCCCATTTCTCCACACAGTTTGTCTCCCGCCTACATGGTTCGACACGGGAGGAGGGTGGGTTCTTACAGGTAAGTATTTTAGGCTAAGTCAAAACTATTTTTAGAGGTTAAAACCTCGTTTTTACTGCTAGCCTAAAATACTTACCTGTATTTATAATGCTGACGTTGTCCTACTAAACGCAGGCGTCGAACCCTCGCCGTTTTAAGTCCCTTGTTGTCCCGTCAAAAGTGCCCAAATGACAGAACCACAAACTATCTCACTGGTAACCACTGCGTGAGTGAAATGCATATACCCCTAACCGCATTTTCTCTTCACTACTTTACCCGCCACCATGAAGCTGATGTCCCTGTTCTTTGCCTCCGACATCTCTACTCCTCGCAGGTAGTGCGTCACGAAGGTGTTTCTTCCTTTCCACTTTCCAGCTTCTACAATTTCGCTCAGGTGTCCCAGCTGCGAATGCCCAAGATGTGGCTAAGGCACGCACCTCGTGAGCCTTGGCCGGCTCCGTAGTACCTCCCGTCGTTTCTGCGCCTCCGCAATCGTCCTACAAATTCACCGAGCAATGGTGGATGGTGTCGCCGGTTCTCTTGTTAAGTCTCTCACCGTCCGCTGTGAGTTTAACGAACAGAGGGACCCACGACCTGACCCTCTGCCCGGATTGTTCCTCCACGACCTCTTTGGTGCGGGCTAGATAAAATCTCAATGCCCTGACCAGCAATGTAGCCGGTGCGAACATTCCACCACCAGGGTTGGTGCCAACGTGTTGATCACAATGGGTATTGGTGCGTCATCCAGATTCGAATTCTTGGCCCTGAATTCCAAGTGCGTCAGTAATATTATACGGGACCAGTGAGGCGATGCCCGAAAATAGTCCCTACCCCTCGCTAGGGCCGCCAATTCACCTTGCCTAGATGCTGACGCCAGAGCAAGTAAGAACACCGATTTCCTGGTAAGGTGTTCCCACGAGGCTTCGTGTAACGGTTCATATGGCGCCTCCGCTAATGACTGAAGAACCGCCGTTAAGGTCCTAATCGAGGTACAGTTTCCTCAACCTTGGTCTGAGAGTATAAAAGGATTGCACTATCCTAGACACAGCTGGCCTTCCCCGACAGTGCGAGGATCGAATTAATGGCCGCCCTATAGCCTTTTATAGTATTAGGGGCCAACCCATGCGCGAACAGAGAGTTCAAGAACTCGCACACGTTTTGTGGTGAAGGGTCAAGTTCGTTAAACTTCGTGAGACTTACACCACGACACCCAACATCGCCACTTGCCTTCGTAGATGGACTTAGACGAGTCCCTTGTGCACTCCACCATTACTCTGGGGAGCGCGTCGGAGTAGCCCGTGTAAGTGGAGCATGGTCGGGTTGTGGTGGAGGGCCGCTCCGTTGTGTTGTGTGAGCAAGTCTGCTCGCGACGGCAGTTCCACCGGTACTTCCTTCAACTTCCACAGCTCCACGAACCAGGGTGTGGCTTCCCACCATGGTGCAATCAAAATGAACGTCCCGTTCGATTCCTTGACTTTGTTGAGCACTGTCTGTATGAGTTTGAATGGCGGAAACAGGTACCCGAAAACATTGTTCCATTAGACGCTCAGTCAGTCCGTCGCCATCGCCCGTGCGTCCGGGTAGGGCGACACGAAGAGAGGGGGTTGAGAGTTCGCCCTCGTGGCGAACAGGTCCACTGTGGGTGTGCTCCAACAGTGAAAGAGGCCCTGACACACCTGCGGATCGCACCGCCATTCCGTCGTCGAAATTTTTTCCCTCCTCGAGAGCTCGTCTGCTAGCACATTCAAGTTCCCCGTAATGTGCCTTGGTTGCAGCGTGATCTTGCACTCCTCGCAAAGGATGAAAATCCGGTGCACTTCCGCGTAAAGAGGCGCCGATCTCGTTCCTCCCCTTCTTTTCAGGTAGGAGACCGCCGACGTATTGTCCGAGAGGACCGTCACTGAAGAACCCTGCACTTTGCATGCTCAGAGTATTAGGGCATGCCACACTGCCCTCAACCCTAATGTTGATGAGAAGAAGACGTTCCTCCATCGGCCACTGGCCGACCGATTGTTCTTCTCCCACCTTCGTGCCCCACCCTGAGGAAGATGCGTCCGTGAGTAGCAGCCAATCCGACGCCGGTGCGTGCATTGGCAATCCAGCTTGAAGGTTGCTCCTGATTGTCTACCAGGTTATGGCCTCGATCGGCACCCTGTCCAATCAAATGAAGTCCTCCCAAGGACCACCATGGGGCCCAGCGTTGCACAGAGTCCATTTTGCCTATCGTCCGTGATAGTTCCCTCGCAGAGATGCCTTGAGCCTGGAGGAGCTCCCGTGCTGCCCTAATCACCTGTACGACTCGTTCGTCCGACGGTTGGATATTGAATTTGCAGGTGTCGATGCCCGCCCCCAGAAATTCAAACTCCCGTTGTGGCGCAAGACTCGACTTCACTATGTTCACTTCGAAGCCTAGTTGTCCCATGAGTTTGACGCATCTTTGTGTCTCTCTCGATAAATGATCTCATGGAAGACTTCGTTGAAGTAAGTGTCTAGTTTGTGGAAATGTGCGTGATTTTTTAGTGAATTGACTTTTTCGGGATAAATGATCTCTGCCCTGATTCTGTAGGAGCCAATCGTCTAAATATGCAGGTGCATATATTAGGGCACGATGCAACACTGCGAGCACTGGTTTCATTAACACCGTGAAAACATGTAGTGCCGAGCACAGGCCAAAGGGAAGGACTACAAATTAGTAGACCTTCCCAGGCAAACCAAACGGAACAAACGATGCACACTTGGGTGTATTGGAACATGAAGGTAGGCATCCTCCAGGTCGTTGGATGTGGAGAAGCCGCCTGGTTGGATTACCTCCCTGATTGATGCTAACGTTTCCATCTTGAAGTGGTCTGTTGAGATGAATTTGTTGAGGTGTCGAAGATTGAAAATTAGCCTCACACCCCCGTTCCGTTTGGGGATCACCCTTGCCAAGCTGAAGAACCCCTAGGGTGTCCGCTGGTGCTTCCACAAGTGCTCCCTTCCTGATCAAAGACTATCTCCGTCACATACTCCGGTGGCTCATGACGTTGCAGTAGCCAGTGTGGCGGTTTTAACGCGAGTGGTGGTGCCGAAGTAAAGTTTGGGATGTAACCCCGGACCACCACCGCGAGCACATTCCGAGATGGTGCGATATCCTTCCCCTGACCTGTCCTGGGGGGGGGGGGGGGAAGGTTTGCCAGAATGTCGTCAGTTCCGTGTGTTAGGGGGTGTTCGACTTCCTCCACAGTTCTGGGGAAAATCTCTGCCTCTGGCTCCCCTCAGACCTCTGCTCTGGGCAGGTTGGCTCTGAGGTTGGGTTTGTCCTGGACTTGTCTGTCCCTGGCTGCCAGGGTGAGGCGACTCATGAAAGGTCGTCCTACTCGTCCCAATACCTCTGATGGCATTGCGCTGGCGTTGTGAGGTCGCTGGTGTTTTCACTTTATCACGCAGCTCTGGCGCGATGGTGAGGAGCTGTCCGTTGAATAGCCAGTGTGACTTGTGGATGGGCAACAACCTGAGGTTTTTCAAAGAATCCTTGCACACCCCAGCCTGTGCGCCAAGTAAGCATCCCGCCTATGCAGCACTGAATTGAAAAGCGCCCTCGAACCCCAGTTCACTGCATCTGTATGGAATTCGGAACCTTTCCTCATTAGCTTAAAGGACAATTACATCCATTTTGACATGCATGTTTTACTTTTGGACGACTTACACAATAACTAAACACAAGAATTACGATAAGAATACGTTACATACGCCCGATACAACAATTTAATGACTGCATCACCAAAACACGATACGGGCAACGCCATTATTTTGCTGGAATGCGCAGAAATTAATGCCGACAGATGTCATTTTTCGATTTCGACTCGCAGCCAATTGAGATAGCTCTTTTGGCTGCGAGAGCTCAAGTGTCCCACGGCCTTAGCTGGCCGCTGACAGTAGTAGCCAGCTAAGGCCATGGGACGCTTAATCGACTGCGAGTCGAAATCGATGACTACCATCTGTCGACATTAATTCCTGCGCGTTCCAGCAAAACAATGGCGGTCTCCGTATCGTGTTTTGGTGATGCAGTCATTAAATTGTTGTATCGGACGTACGTAACATATTCTTACCGCAATTCTTGTGTTTAGTTATTGTTTAAGTGGTCCAACGAAAAACATGCATGTCAAAATGGATATAATTGCCCTTTAAATGCACTGTCAATTTCACTCAGGTCCTGTTGCTCTGGTGGGGCCATCAGAAAGTCCTTCAACTTGGCTGTAGCCGCGGCATAGGCCATATCTGCTGTGGAGTTTGCCCGTAGGCTGTTCCTCAGAACTCGCTCCTCCTAAAACTGAGCCTTCGCAACCTTGATCCACTGCGGCCGTGGTTAACGAGGAGTCCATATCCATTTTTATTTCAGCCGCGACGTACTCCGTCTCCTCGTACGGCTTGTATCATGTCACTCGAGGTGCATTCGCATTACCGACGGAAAAGAAGGTCTCTTTCGATAATCTGGTGTGGTGTAGGCGCGATGGCCGATAGCACCTTCCCTTTATCCCTCAAGAGTACCTCCATTCACTAACAGTTGTAGTGATAGAGCACCTGCGATTGTGGCAGATTGTTCTGCTGTTTCACCACTCTGTCTATGTTGACGAACGACGTGGCCGGTGGTCCACCTTCCGCGGCTTCGGGGATGACCACCCTCGGGAGAGAATTGTAGACCTCGTCTACCACCCACTTCCAGTCAATGGCTTCTTGAATGGTCTCCGACCCATCTGTCGGCTCCTCCCCTCTCTCTACTCCTTGTGTGACACCCTGTTGTGGTGGTATCACCTGACCTTGTAGCACTGTATCTGCCCATTCCGGTTTGCGATCCTCCATCCGATTGCGAACCCTCCAGGTCAACTTCCGCACCGATCGGTTCACTCGACACCAACACTTCATCTACTTGCGTACTGCACTGCACTAGCAGTCCTAATGCACTTGCCCGCGGTCCCTGTAATGAAGGCTGGGGGGGGGGGGGGACACGTTGCAACGACGGTTTCCACAGCTTCCCCCCTACTCCTTGAGCTAAGGCCTTAGTGGGCCTCTTTACCTTGATGCTATGGCTCCTTGCTATGTATTCTGTATACTCTATCTTTATTGATGTATTCCAGTAATGCTATGTATGTTGATGTATGGGCCAGTCCCTGGAGATCAGTGGTCTGGATGGCTCTGGCCTTGCCTGCACCTAGGGGTAGCTGCTAGCAGAGATGGATCATAGGATACCAGGATATGGTACAGGATGTACCTTGCACCACCAGTGGCAGGTACTGGCGGCAGCTCTTGGCCTTAGCTCAAGGAGTAGGGGGCAAGCTGTGGAAACCGTCGTTGCAACGTTCCATCTGTCAGTCGGCTGCAACGTGCTGTCCTGTCCCGGGCCCGTACGCCCGTTCCAACCACCATAACTCTGCCAAGCCCACTGACCACCATACGTGGCCCACTGGCTGTTCCACGAGCCTGTTAGGTCCCACGGGACCCTCTGATCTATCCCTGGTCGGCTTCCCCCTCCGACCCACTGTGTCCCGGACTGCGACGTGTCCGCTCCTCCTTGTTCATGACCACTCTCTTGTGTCCCGGACTGCGAACGGACTAAACTGGGCGTGGAGGTCAGTCTGTTTGTGTCCTCGTTGATGCCATGATAAGCCTGTCCCGGTCCCATCTCGGAACTTGTCCGGGACGGTCCCGACAGCTCTTGGGAGGAAATCTGCAGGGGGCATGCCCATAGATTCCGCACCCATGCTGTTTCCATCGTACAATAAGCGTCCACGTTTGGGGGAAGAGTCATCAACATCAACTTCCTTAACTACTACACTGACATTACGTGGTGGTGTCCCAGGTGGCGTCGACGACCTAAGTGTGTCCTGTCCGCAGACACACGCTGTCGCTGTTTGAAACATTGCGGGCAAGCGCGGTGCTTCTTTAGGTCCAAAATATAGCACACAAACGTATCCAGAATCCCTTTATGTGTTCCAGCGCACGTTTACGATCCGCAGCCTCTTGTTCTTTCTTCCGAATCGCTTCTACCCTCTCCATTTCGTCTGCCACAACCTTCGCAACGATGCTTGGCAAATCAATTTCCTGTCTGGGCATGGCCTCCGTCCCGGACTGCGCCAAACAAAGGAATTGTCCGAGGGTGCAATGGCGCCGTGTGAAGCACTAGAATCTACCCCCGATTCCATAAAATGTTCCAGTTCTTGATTAGCTCCTGCATTACTTGCCAATAACGCCATTTCATGATCCCTTCTGCAAAGCACAGCTCGGCAATGAGAATCCGCCCAAGTTGCTTCTATGGCCACCACCACTTTCGGATCCATTGTTGAACACCACTCACCGCATTTAAAGCTTCAAAGTTACAGATCCTACATCTACGGCATCTTGGGTGTGGATCCTTCGAGTTCAACTTCTTTCTGCATTCTGCACTTCCAAGTACCATTTCCTGGGCACGATGCCCATTTTTTGGGGTATTTGAATAATCCATGTTGAGAAACACAGTAACAGCGACCGATGTCGATCGCTTCCCAAAACAAACTGTGTGGAGAAGCGGGAAAGGGGCACCACCTAGCGGTGGAAATGCGCCCTGGGAAGCGCTATTGCAAGGATCAAGAGTGCATAAATTTTATACTGGGATGGGTAGCATTTCCAATAATTGTAAAGCATTGAAAATACAGGTAAGTATTTTAGGCTATTTAAAAACTATTTTTAGACGATAAAACCTCGTATTTCGAGATACTCGCAATCTGAATTCCTGACGGTCGAAGCAAAACTGAATTTTGGTACAAGCATGCAAATTTCAAAGTTGAAGTACAGTTATCCCTTTTAAAGACAACGATAAGAAATGAGACTGTCTTTGGAATTTGCATGCTTGTACCAAAATCCAGTTTTGCTTCAACCGTCAGGAATTCAGATTGTGAGTATCTTGAAATATTTGGGGTTGGCCGTTTGGTCTCCTAATGGCTTGGGGAACCAATTCTCCTTTCGCACTTCCCTCTCAGGAGGCCTCCATTCTAAAGCAAAGTGGTGAGCCGCATTGTGGATTGACCCAAGACAGAATGCTTCTTAGGCTTAAGGTCTCGAAGACCAAAACCGAAACCGGAGACAAGACTTGTTTTTCAAAGGTTGATCTTCTGTCGTGGGTTTGTACAAAATACAGTCTGAAACGATGCCTTCCACGGTCTGTTACGAACTTGGACAGAGGAATGCCGGACGGATCATCACTGTCGCGAATTGTTGATGCATCTTCAAAATGGGCTGTCTTGACACATCGTTGGATTCAGAATGAATCTCTTGAGTTGCATGAAGAGTTCCTGACTCACTGTGATGAATCCTTTTTCTTTCCCTTTGCTGTAGTTTTCTCTTTATTCCGCTTTACCGCTTTCGCTCTTTCGACTTTTTTTCGTAGAGGGACTTTTGTTTCGATTTCGACTTCCGTTTCCACGTCCGATCTTCTTTCATTGTACTTCCTGTTCTCTTTTTGCGGTGCACCTTGTTATCGCTGCGCCTTTTGTTCTTCCCTTTCGCCGGGGCCATTTTCCCGATTAGCAGAGGAAGGCCTCGCGGGGAATGACAGCTTGAAGGCCAAGAGCGACTCGTCACTCGGATTTTTTTCGCCGAAGAAGCCATTCTTTTCACTTTTTCTTATGGCAATGAGGAGGGGGATTTCTTTCTTTGAAGCTTTCGTGCTTCCATCGACGGCTGCCTGCGGGAGCAGCTACAATCACCAATCGCTTTCAGATCCGGGTGAGACGGGGCTCCTAGCCCGCGGTGAGGTACTTGCAATTGTTTTTAGCTCGTTCTTTTCATCCTACGAAAGTGGGCGATCAGCAGTAATAGCACGTTCAGTTAACAGGACCGACTTCAATGACTGATGATGTGTGCGACAAGGTGAACAAGAAGAGAGGTCCAGAGGTTCGTCATTAGTAATAACTGGTATGAATCCCCAGGCAATCGATGAAAAAGTGAAAAAAGTCGCTTCGTCGGTGGAAAAATCGGGACTTGGTATCCGCAGATTTTTCTCTTCGAAATCGGTATCGGATCGGTAAAAAGTTGTATCGGCCCAGTCTTATTATCGGGTGAAGGAATGGCGTTCATAACATCCCCGAGGGCGACGTTGCCAGCGTTCTGGTCGACAAAAATGTACGCAAGTTTTGTGGCAGGTTAGAACGTAATTTTTCCAATCAAAGTTTAATTTCAATCGACGATTTCGAGGATTTACCAGAGCATGCAATGGTGGGGGAGAAGGGGAGAGGATTCCTTGGAATCAAGTGAGGCAGACCGACTAGCTTTCGCTTTTCTGATCAGATTTATTCCAGGTATGTAGTTTTAGCAATAGCATCGGTATCGTAATGAGCGCAGATGTCGCACGTGACGATAGAAAGTTACAAGGCCTGCATTTATGGCACGCAGGATGTAAATTGTTACAGGAATTTTTACATGCAAGCGGGCCTCGAGAATCTTACAAGCAGCCCAGTAACCGAACAAGAATTTCCCCAAAATTTGATGAACTGTAACTGCCATTTAAAAGTAGTGTCTTGTAAGTTTTTCACAATAGTGGCATACAACCACTGAGGGCGGACCCATAATGTCTTGGAGTGGGACGCAGGGTGAGTTTTCTGTTTTTATGCAGTGTTATATTAATGTAACACTTTTTTTCCATCAGTTTCGACAATTTTTCCAAGTTTATTTACTTTGGAGGGGCCCCGCAGCCCCCTCGATCCGTCTTTTTAATCCACCCTTGTTTTCGATGCAGACATGTTGACCCGTATAGATCGGCAACCGGAAGCTAGTAGGCCCAATGCAGGTATTGAGTCGAGAATGAGAAGCTGCTCTACTTCTGTTTAAAATGCCATTGTCACTGCAGGCCAGCTTTTAGCACTACCGAAAGATGACGTTGGCATGGACTCACGAAAAGTACGACAACAAGCGCTACTATGCAGCCTTTCGATTCAATTCGATGCATTTTTAGTAGCGTTACTAACAGAAATTTGGTGGAGTAACACATAGTAAAGGCATACATCCATCATTTACAGTACTTCTAGTGACGGGAAAAATTAAAATTTTCCCCAATTCTAGATGTTCCTCACTGTAACCTGGTTACTTGGTTACGTAAGATTCACGAACCCTGCATGCAAGCGATTAAGTTACAGGAAGCAATACTACCTGCAAAATTCTCCGAATTCATGGTGGTAATGGCAAAAAGAAACAAATTTAAATAACCATAAAGGGCACAACATGAACACGTTCGTGCCAAAAAGTGATATAACAAGATGGCATCACTGCTTGCATTAATAAGAAATGCGTAGCAGCGCCCCTGTCGGGAGCTAGACGGTACTTGATTATTTGACACGTAATTAAGCCTAATTATTTCAATTTGAGCAATAAAAAGCATAAAATAAGTAATTTTAACACGCGATATTAGTGAAGGGAAGTATTTTTCAGATAGTAAGACTCCCTGAACATACTTCCTAAACCCTTTTCTGGTTATTACTATACCTAGGAATCTTTGTTTGACTCTTATTCTTCATGGTTGCTTTGATCAACATCATTGCCACAACAATGGCATCTCCAGTTTCAGGGAAGACCTAAAAATCATGAGTTTAAATTATTTTTATTATTATCAATAAAAACATTACTAAATTACAAACCGTTTGTCGACTTACATCCACTAGCTGAATATCGTAGTCGTATACTGCGACGTACAACTTTCCGGTATCCGAACACAACCTTTGAGCTACTTCATGAACGAACTGTTCCACGTCAAACGTCTGCTGCCTGACGACTACCGAGTCCCCAACCTACAGAAACAAATATTAAATTAGGCCATGCAAAAAAAATTGTTTGGTTTACGGGCAAGGTTGAAAATTAAAACGCCAGGCAACCAGGCATTTTATTTTATTTTTTTATTTTATTTAACTCACCACATTTCTTTTACATGTACCTAATGTACATGTGCTAATTACTTATTACTAGCTAATTCCACTCAGATAATTTATGCGACATATGCTTGAAATTTGACATTCAGTTGACGTTTGACTCCAATAGGTGCCTTTTATGGTTTGACATTCGGGGACGTTTTAAATCCAAAAATTGTAATCATCTGTAATGCTATTTTCGTCAACGTTGGGAACATGCCATCCGTTATCAACATAATTGTCCTCCATAGCCGAGTAACAATGCAGACTCAGGTAACTTATTGTCGTCGTTTCACAATTAAATCGCAGTGGTACATTGTAATTGTAACTTATCTTTAAGAAAGTATATCATCATCTACTAAACTGTTTATGGGGAAAAAAATCCGTGAAGGGTTACTGCTCCTTGAACAAAAAAAAAAACCATACAAATAATCTAGATTGACATAAACTAATCGAAACTAACTTAATCGTGCTCAGTTGTTTTCGATTCAAATGAATACTACGGCCACTTTATTGGAAATATAATCAATCAGTGACCACTAACTATACCAAAGTTAAGATTTTTTCAGGCTGTTCAAGAAACGATTTCATTATATTTTCATAAGGAGCTCACAATCAATACTTACACTGAATCAAACCATAAAACGACCAAAAGGGGTGATGTCTACAAAGTAGTGATATCAGAGCCAAAATGGCTGCCACCATGTTTACCGTCCCAACCCTGATCACTCGATCTTAACTGACACCTCGGTGTTGTCAGCTAAGCTTGAGTGATCACGGTTCGGACCACAAACTTGGTAGCAGCCATTTTGGCTCTAATATCTCTATGGCAAAAACTTGATGGGTTCCTTTACCCTTATGGGGTTTATTTCCAAATGCACTGTTGTAATAAGAACCTCAACAGTGGACATATACAAAAAAATGAATATTCTCCCAGAGAACTTGTTCTCGCCTGGAGAATCTGTTCTCCGAGTCGAATCCGACGAAACTGTGTTACAATAATGGGATCTTCCCCTATGCCTACGGCGCGTTTTTAGCTCATTAATGCAGTCATTTATGCAAAAATTACGTCACTTCCGTCTCTATCCCACTTCCCCCAACCCTGCTCGAGTCCATCCACTCTTTCCTTGCCGTGAATGCTTGATTCCGTGCAGGGAGGTGGGCGGGCCGTGGTTGTAACACAGTTTCGTCGGATTCGACTCAGAGAACTTAGATTCTCCAGGCGAGAACAAGTTCTCTGGGAGAATCTTCATTTCTCTATCGCAGAATCCTCCTCACTGTGTTACAATAATGGGATAGATTAGTAAGCAGTGCACCGAACTTCGAATCGCTCAGAAGACGGCTGTGGCGACCTTGGTCCCACTTGGTAATCAACCTGTACCCCAGACCACCCGGGGACCCCAATCATCCGCCACTTCGGCGTCCAAGTAAGGGTCCCAGAGGAGGGCCCCTGTGCCCCTCAAGGGATACGGTCCCTCTTTGGCCCAGGACATAAGTTGGACAAACCAGGCTGCACGCTGCCAGTCCGGCATCACCAGTACCGCCCACATCACACGATCCACAATGCGTTTATCCACGCAACGTCCGATTAAAGGACACGAGGAAAAAGGTACGGAAAGAACGGCCCCCAGTTTACACTAAATGCATCCACGAACTCTGCCCCTGGGCAGCGCCCCCATGACCCAAATCGCTGCAATTGAGCCATCGCCTCCTACGCGAACACATCCACGTCTGGCGTACCAAACCACTTACAAATCTTCCGAAATGCCGCAGTACACAATTGGAAGTCAATCTGTCCCAGAAATTCTGAGACAGACCATCCGCTGTCACATTTAGCTTCCCCGGCACAAATGCCGCCTGTACCACACAATCCAGCCGACGTCTACGTTGCACCAGACTACAGACAATAGCGTTGAGCACCTGGGACTTAGTCCCCCCCGTAGTAAATCCTTTCTGATAATGTAGCGGCCGTGTCATATTATGACACGGCCACTACATTATCAGAAAGGATTCGTATGACCCGTCCCCTGACCAGGTCTCCAAACACGTCTAGCGCTTTCAGCATCGCTAATAATTCTCTCGCATTTATATGCAAAGCAGCTTCCCCGGGCTGCCACCTTCCCTGTGCCAGCGAATCCCCTGTGGCCGCTCCCCAGCCCATGTCCGAAGCGTCCGTTGTCACCACCACTGCGGCCTCTATCGACACCCAGAATTTTACTACCAGCGGGCAACCCAGAGACTCGGCCCACCAGTCCAAATCCTCCAAGACGCTCGCGAGAAGCTTCCTCCGTGCTTTCCCGCACGATACCAGGTCACCAGGTCCAGTTGCCACCAAAGCGTGTGCAACTTGCCGTCCCCACGGCACACAATAAACTTTCCGCCAGGCTTAGTAACCTTTGAAGCTCCTTAACAACAGTGACCGGGTTCCGTTGCAGCACTGCAACCAGTCGCAGCATACGAGCCTGCTTCTGGGGTGGTAGCACAAAACGGGGCGATTTCAGATCTAACATCATACCCAAAAACTGCAAAGCCTGCGACGGTACAGAACACCTTTTCCGTAATTTACGAAACAGAAAAAAAACGGGGTTTTACTCCTAAAAATAATTTTTACTTATCCTAAAATACTTGCCTGTATTTTATGCATTCCATGTTTGGAATTGCATTCCGTCCCAAACCATTCAACCTAATGCTCGTTTGGTTCATGCACCGGCACTCCCTGGAGCCCATGGCCACAACGGCCGAGCCCCGTTCTCCTGCGTCACAGTTTGTCTCACCCATCCCTGAGGACGGTTCGATGCGGGAGTTGGGAGGGTTCCCACAGGTAAGTATTTTAGGATAAGTAAAAACTATTTTTAGGGGTAAAACCCCGTTTTTACTACTCCTAAAATACTTACCTGTATTTTATTCAGTATTTGTGACATCCCCTAAAGGGGGCGGCGAACCCTGCGCCTTGCATGAACCAATGTCCCCTAAGGCTCCACAACACGAAGTCCCGAGGGACCAGAGCAAGAGTCACTTACCCTCGCTCCGTAGAACTACACAACCCTTGGTGACATACGGTTGGCCCCTGTATGACCTTCCCGTTGCGTTACGTCCACCTCCCTCAGGAAGTGTGAAAAGAATGTGATCCTGCTCTTCCATCAACTTGCTGACAGGGCTTCCTCCATAGTGGTACCCACTTAAGTATGCCCCCGTAGTTGCCATGGCCCGCAACTTATGGGCGTGCACTCCGTCGCACACTCTCCAACCGGTCTCACCAGCGTAGCCTTCGGTGATGGCCTTACCAATCAATATACAAACATTTCTGTTGAGACTCCTTCTCGGGTGGGTGCCCCATCGCAAGGCAGTTTCACGAAGAAGGATCTGGGTAGGGCCAAACCCTTAACCCTTTTAGGCCTAAGTGACGATATATCGTCATCGCAATTCCACTACGAAAAAGCCGACATGACGATGTATCGTTAGCCCGGTTCAGCCGAGTTCTACGCCCTGTTAAAAAAAAAAAAATTTCCTATTGCGTACATCGGAGGCGTAACTGATTGAATTACATAATTTGGAACGTATATTTTCGGTTAATTTAGGTTAATTTAATTTAATATCATCGGTTTATTACCTTAAGTCAATGTTATTGTTGGCATCGTCGCCAAAATGGACGTGAAATTGCGTTTATTTGCTGAAAATAGCCCTTGGTTCAAACGATCGTATCTCCGGAACGACGCAACGTACAGCCGCCATCTTGGTCGCGTTCGAGAGAGGGAATTCCCAATTTTCTGGTCCGCGAAAAATGACGTCATCAACTCCAACATCACTGCCTGTATTCTTCCAATGAAATGTCCTGTTTCAAGGACCGTTGTTCAAACGCTTCGGCCTCGCGAGCTTTCGCGAGCGCTGATTGGCTCGTTCGCGGCACGTGACTCTTCGTCCGTTCGCGAGTGACGTCACGCGAAGCGAGTCAAGGTCGCAGCCATTGGCGCCAGCAGCAGCGCGTCGCATTGCGGGCAGCCGGTCATTATGGTATCCGGCAACGATTTGGTAGAGAGCTGTAATCGATCGTGAATCTCGAAGAAATAAAGCAACTTTAAACTATTTTTACGGTAATAAAACATAAAATAATGATTTCGGAAGTAATAACACGCGTTGTGACGGAAGACTATCGAGTGTATGTTATCATTCTGAGTACTGTTAAGTTGAAACTTTCGTTATCGCTGTTCACGTAGTCGAACTTCAGGATTTTTTTAAATAATGAAAACGTAAGACGATGGTCCCAATTATATTTCTGGTCAATAATTTACAATATAATTATTACGTCTGCGAATTTTTATACTCCTAGACCGCATAGTTTTTTTATTACAATTAATTTTCGTGAGGCATGCAACTTGTTCATGGCAGCCATGTTGCAGCCATAGGCTTTTTCGCACGAGAATTGAAAAAATGGCGTAGGCCTAAAAGGGTTAACTTTCCCACTGAACTTTCCCCACACAGTGCCTCCCTAACTGCTGGTCAACCTCACCACCCGCAGGTAGGTTTGTCCTCAGGCTTGAAGGTCTTGGCCCTGAAGCCTGGTTGCTACACAAGAGACATACGGAATCAGCTGCTAGTGTAGCGCAGAATCCTCTTGCCCCTGGCCAGCTTACCTCGCTGTGCCACGGTCGCTAGTGCAAGCGAAAACCACTGTCTTGACTGCCACTCCTAATGGTGCCTCCGCGAAGGGTTCATGGTCAGGTTCGGAGGGGAACTGGAGCACTTTCGGTAGGTCCACCGCTGACATAGACGGCGTACCCTCGGGTGAAGTATGGAGAAGAACTGCACTAACTTCACACGACACTGGCCGACACCACCTCTCCTTCCTGATCGGTGAAAGTACCGAGCTAAACCCGCTCGTTGGCTTTTGATGGCTGTTGGCGACAGGCCGGCTCGAAACAGATCCTCTAAGAATCCACACACTTCCGGTGTCAACGGGTCATACGGGTACACGTTGATGGTGGAGCATTACACAAATTCCCCCTCCATTTTCCATCACAGACCATGACAGTTGAATCGCACACGCACTGAAGGTCTGACGCTATAACCTCCCAAGAGAATCCCCATTTCCAGAGCACCATACGCAACATAGCCACCAGTTGAGGTGTAGCACTTCCAGTTTCGAGTGGAGCTGCACCAACCACACCCTACAAACACAAACGTAAGACACACACAGTAGCTTAAGCCACAGGCAAGCATCAACTGCTCCCCACTAGGGAACCCACACCGGTTCGCTAAGCTCCAACGACTAACAACCTACAAGCGAAACCAAGTGGCGAACGCAATATGTCGTTCCTCTAAAATTCAAAACTCGCCAACAGAGATCAATCACTTGGGAATATACTGCTCACCAACTGGGAAGCCACCCAGGTTTGCCATGGTCTTATTAAAGTAATCTAAAACCGACATGAGCGTTAAGTACAATGTTAAACGTTTTAAACCTATTCACCTTTCATTCTGAAAAGACACTCCCATATGCAATAACAATGACCAATATGGCGGTGGTAAAGCATTCTACAAAATTACCAAAATATTCTACAACACGGCAATAAGTCCACAGACCAGGGTTCCGTCAGCACTATTGCCAACTCATACGCCCAAAGGCATCGCACAATCTAAGCAACTGAAAAGGATGCCCCGACAAAAAAAACGACGACCCACTTATGAGAAATCAGTAACCACAATATCCTGCATGACCATGGCATCCGCTGGTAATGTACCCAGCAACACTGATATAACCTCCGTCAACATAAACAACTGATATGACATTGTTATGCAACTGCGCTGCGTGACGCCAACACCTGAGTGTGACCGTGACACCACGATTGACTATGTCGTTGGATGGTATGTGCCACCAATACGTACTACCTCGGCTCAAAATGGGCTATGCCCACATATAATTTTTTGCCACCTCGGTCAGCGATCTTGTCGCTACAGGACTACGATAAAGTGACTAGGACTTGACCAAAATTAAACTCCTACTCAGTACGTCAGAACAAAAATGATAGCAGTACGAGTGCTGCCTTCATCTTTCCATCCCCGTCGTAATGTGATTCAAAGGTGCCACGTGTCAAGCCAGCCATCGAATCACTGTCACATTTACCCCCGATAACAAAATGACACCTAATGAATAAAAAAAAAAAACATCCTGCAATTCAAGGCAAAACTAGACAATGCTAAAAAACGTCATCACCAAGAATGACTCCATAACAGCAATCCACCAACCGACACAGGTGGTTGTAAAAAAACCATTCACAATGACAATGGGTGGCGATTGCACAGGGGTGCATAAAATTTCCCACAATGGAACACTGTCACATTTCCCTAGGTGCCAGAAAAAGCACCAAAATTCAACGTACAACTTGCATAAGCCAACGATATAACACTTGAAACATACCTTGCAACAACAATATGTCAAACACTTACTGCAACACACCATGATCCTAAGAGAGGGCTGGGCTGAGGGTTGTCATTGCACCCCCCCCCCTTCCCCGGTCACAACGAGAGGTGTGAGTTCGCAAGTCATCGCCAGCTCACCAGTCTGCCACTTATCTCGGATGTCACCAAACAACATCAAACACCACCTTTATTGCTTAAACTATTCCAAATAGATTATACTAACAGCCTAGAAAGTATACATACACTCATGGCTCTCTGAATACATGGCATACCGACAGGCCAGCTTCCAGTCAGTTCCGACTGGAGTGGACCGTCAGCACTACCTGCCAGACTTGAGATTGAGCAGACTGTCCGGGTGTCATCCTGTCGTGTCCGCCCAGACTCTTCCAGCGACAGTCCGTGATCCACACGAGTCGGCCGACTGCGACACAAATGGGCAGCACACACGCGAGAAGCTGTCGGAAAAGGCGACTCCTAAACGAACCTGCCGGTCCGGGACCGTCTCACGGCAGTTGCTTCGTTAATTTTGTTTGTTTATAACAATGGACTCGCCATTATACAGTCTGGCCCGTATCACAAGGAGACGTCACGCAACTATTTAAAAAAAAAACGGGGTTTCTCCCTACAAGAGATATAAAAGAAACTACTTTTCGAGCACAGAAACGCCACACAAATCCAGCGATCCACCATCAGCACGAAAAATGGCGTAAACCAAACGAAGTCGACCGTGTTTACAATCGACCGATGCAGGCCGTTCGCGTCGCACTCTTTACACGCACAGAGCACCATCCATCCACATCACAAATCCATCGGTACACGGACCAAACGAAAAGGCATTATTAAAACGAAGCAGATCATGTTTACAATCGACTAGATCGTTGCCAACCTGAACACGTGGCTACACATGGAAAAACGGCAAGCACACTGTTCGCGCCAAAACTCCTTTGTACGTTCTGTCGATCCATGTCTCGTTCCAGCCAAACAGCACGACTCCTCGAAGTAGACTTTGCAACATCCAAAAAGATGGATAATTTCCCTCACTTCCATCATTTCCGGAGCAGGAATTGTATCACAATCAGCCATTTTTAGGCCTATTATGGTTGAGGGAAAAACGATGCGAATTTACTCGTCGCGTCCCAAACAAACTGTGAAGGAGAACGGGGCTCGCCGTTGTGGCCATGGGCTCCAGGGAGTGCCGGAGCATGAACCAAAAGAGCATTACGTTTAATGGTTTTGGACGGAACGCAATTCCAAACATGGAATACATAAAATATAGGTAAGTATTTTAGGAAAGTAGTAAAACCTAACTTCCGCAAGGTTTCCAATGCCCTCCGCACATCACGCCGCACACTGGCTGCGGACGGACCTATCACCACAAAATCATCCAGGTAAACAAAAATAAACACACCAGCCTGGCGCAAGAATCGTCCTCACCACTTACATAAGTTTCGTAAAAGTACCCGGGGCCGAAGCCAAACCAAATGGCAACACACAAAAACGGTAGAGACAACCCTGCCAAGACAACATTAACAACCGTCGTGCAACATCCTTTATTGCCACTGCATAATACGCTGGAGACAGATCGATTGTAGCCATCCACCACCCTGGCTGTAAATGCTCTACCACCCTTGGTAGTGTATCCAATTAGCACTTTCTCACCACTACAAACTCGTTCAAGCCCTTCAGATTCAAAATTATCCTGATCAATCTGTCCGGCTTTGCCACTGAAAAAATCGTGGATACAAAACCCAGGCTCCTGTTTTTGACCCATTCAATCACTCCTTGCGCTAACACCTCGCGTAATTTGGGGGCAATCTCCTTCGCATTGTCCAGTAATGGCGGTCGCGCTGAAACCACCATCAGCGGTGGCGCATTTCCCAACTCTAGACCCGCACCATCAACAATATCCAATACTGCCGGCGACGTTCCAATGGCCGCCCAGTCTGCACGATGGCCCCTCAAACTCTCAGCATGCCACATGCTCATTATTTTATAAACTTTTCTTTCCCCGAGTCAAACAATCCAACAGCGCATACAACAAAAAATATCTTACTCATGCTCGGTCGAGCCAATGCCTCTGCACGCCCCAGCGTTCCGCATCGCTTAAAAAAAAATTTGCAAACTGACCCACGTACTCATTAACCCTTTCGAGCCTAACGCCATTTTTCATTTTCCTGCTAAAAAGCCTATGGCCGCAACATGGCTGCCATGAACAAGTTGCATGCCTCTCGAAAATAAATTGTAAAAAAAAAAAAAACAATGCGGTCTAGAGTATAAAAATTCGCAGATATAATAATTATACTGTAAATTATTGGCCAGAAATATAATTGGGACCATCGTCCTACGTTTTCATTATTTAAAAAAATCCTGAAGTTGACTACGTAAACAGCGCTAACGAAAGTTTCAACTTACGGTACTCGGAATGATAACATCCACTCGATATTCTTCCGTCACAACGCCTGTTATTACTTCCGAATCATTATTTTATATTTTGTTCCCGTAAAAATAGTTTAAAGTTGCTTTATACCTTCAAAATTCGCGATCGTCGAAAGCCCACTACCAACTCGCGTAGGACATCCATTGCGACCGGCTGCCCGGTTTGGTCGTTACCGACTTCGACAATGGGTTTCACATATGAACTCCCAACTGCTTATCTCCGTGCACTAATGCCTCGCTAATTCTCAACTGGTTTTTTTACGAAAACCCCAAATTAAGCATTACGAACCCGAGAAGCCGCACTGAATCACTTTCAACATTCTCAAGAATCAATTATGTCCACATGCGGACACATCTGGTCGGCCTATCAGACCGCCACTTTCTCAGTTCTCACAAAACTTTTCACCGCCATGCCCAGGGTTCGGATTGGCCCATGGGCCAATGCCCCCCCCCCGGGCCCCAGGGCCCCCCCCCCCCCGTTTTCCTCGGTATATCGTCTCTTTCAATGTCCACTCCCAGGTGTTGCATATTTCCTCTAACAGGGAGATATGGTTCGGGAAAGATGCAAGGTCTTTGGACAAGCGCTTATCCAAAGACCTTGGGAAAGATGGGGGTCAGATGCACACCCCGTCACTTCCCTTGGGCTTTGACAACCATTGTCATGTGTGTGGTGTTTGTTGGCATAATTTGCTGTCTCGACCTGCTTTGTGCGGTTGACAGAATGTGAAAGCAGGGACCGATGACTGACTGAGTACGGCTTCGGCAAAAAAACAAAGTAAGAACACCTTTTTATTTTTAATTAACTGTGGCGCTATAAGCTAACGCGGCAACAAACAATTGTTTTCATGTTAGTTCTATACCAAGTCAAAATCGTCGGAAAAAAAGAACATTTTGCCAGCCCCCAGCCAGGCCAGGCTAAAAATGGTTTCTTTTTTGCCTAAAACATACTTAATCTGATAATTTAGCATTACATTGTCCTCAATTAATGTTTCCCTGGAGGTTTTTTAGTTGCTTGTAGATGCCTGCTTGCATGACCCACTGCGCATGCGCAGCCCTTTCTATATAAGCGAGAACGTGGTTGGACTCTGCATACATTTTCCTCTCGGTGACTCAAGAGGGGAGGCAGGGTGGGCCTAGGTTAAGTATGTTTTAGGCAAAAAAAGAAACCATTTTTAGCCGGCCTGGCTGGGGGCCAGCAAAATGTTCTTTCTTTGTTTGCCAAACATATTAACCTGATAATTTAGCATTATCAGCAGACCTCGTCAAACGTGGTGGTGGGCACCGATCTGACAGGGCGCCCCGTGCGTGGGGGGTTGCAAGCAGGCTTCCCCCAACAATTTTATTTAAAAAATTTGTACTTTATTCAGAACAGGTAGCTGGGAACAGGAATCTGGTTCACTTTCGTAGGGATTGGAGGCCCTGAAAAGGACCGTTGTTTGGGTTCTTGGTTCCTTCTATGGATGGCTTGCTTCCTTTTATGGTTGCCTTGCTTCCTTCAATGGGTGGCTTGCTTCTGCTTCGTTCTGATTGTGCTTAAGGGGGGGGTTGACCACAGTTCTGGCTGCGACGATTTGTCCCAGCCGATGTAGTCCCTTTTCTTCTCTTGACATGTTTCTCAGGTAGTGTGATGTGAATGTTGTTGAGTGTCGCCAGGAAGCGGCCTGTAGGATTTCTTCGATTGGGGTGGCATTGTGGTATGCTCATGAAGTCGAGATTGCTCTCTGACCTCGTTTGCTGTTGCTCTCTCTCTGCTAAGATTGGCTTCATCGTAGGTAACGTAGGTTGTTTTCCTAATCCAGCCGGAAATCATGGCGGCTGAAGTTTCCCCTGTTTGGGGGTCAACGGGTAGGAACAATTGGTTTCTGCCTCTGCGGATGTCTTCGTGTTGAGTTCTGGTGAGGTAGAAACGGAGTGCTCGGATGGGCATAGGAGACGTTCTGGTTCGTCTCCTGTTAAGTTCGTGAGTGCTGGCAAGGTTATGGGTTTTGTTGGTTCAGAGGGCTTTTGTGTTTTTGCTCGGAAGCCCGATCTTGGGTAAAGGGTTACTGTAGAGAAATTTGGGCCGAAGATGGAGTAGGCCGGGTCAGTTGAGAGCGCTTGGATTTTGGAGCAGCGTGCACTGGCTGCTAGTGTCACAAGGAAGACGGTCTTCCTGGTTAAGAGGTGAAGGGAGCTGTCTTGCATTGGTTCGTAGGGGGCTTCCATCAGGGATTGGAGGACGATTGAAAGATCCCAATCTGCAACTTGTCTTCTAGAGGTTGGACGATCGTTTTCGAAGGAGTGGAGGAGGGCTGAGATGCGGTAGTCGTCTAGAAGGTTAGTTTTGTCTGCTGCTTTGAATACTGAGCTTAGGGCTGAGCGGTACACAAGGATTGTTGAGCCTTTGAGCTTGTCCATGTCAAAGAGGTCGGTGAAGAATCTCAGTAGTTCTGGTAGAGTGGGGTTGATTGGATTGATCTCCCTTGCGAAACACCAATGAAACCATATGGCCCAGTGGCTGTCTGACATCTTGTTTGTTGATTCCCTGGTGGCTCTTGAGGCGATGCGGGAGGCATCGTCTTTATGAATTCCAG
>JAHWFP010120270.1:54380-65770 GCA_023313725.1 Lithobius niger | reverse complement strand
GATGGCCATAGAGGGGCTATGAGCAGGAACAGACTTTGGCTTTCGTCTGCTTTTTGTAGTACCTGTGGGAGTAGTTTTAATGGAGGGAACAGGTATGCGTATAGGTTGTTCCATGGAAACGTCAGGGCGTCGACTGCCAGAGCTTGATCGTCCGGAATTGGGCTGATGTAGTGGGGAAGTCTGGCATTGTGCCTAGTGGCGATAGGTCGATCAACGGGGTGCCCCATGCTGTGAAGAGAGATTCGCAAATGGATTTCTTGAGGCACCATTCCCCTGTTGGTGGTGAGCGGCGGGAGAGGGAGTCTGCAATGACGTTCCTGTTCCCTGGGATGTGGAGAGGAAGCAGGGTGATATTGTTGGAAATACAAAGGTTGAGGATTTCTGAGGTGAGGTTGTGAAGTAGTCTGGACTTGGTTCCACCTTCCTTCTTTATGTAGGCTAGGGCTGTGGTGTTGTCGGCTTGTATTTGGACGACTTGGTTTTTGATGGTTGGGAGAAAATGTTGTAGAGCGAGGAGGATGGCACGGAGTTCGAGGTAGTTGATGTGCTGAAGTTTCTTTTCCCGCCAGGTTCCTGAAATTTCCAGGTTGCCTAAGTGGGCTCCCCAGCCATGGTTTGATGCATCTGTGAAGATGATGTGATTTAGTGGGGGTTCGTGGAGTGAGACTGTTTTGGTGAGGGTCATGACGTCCGACCACCAAAGGAGGGTGTTGCGAGGGAAGTCGTCGTGGAAAGGGAACTAACGGTCCGGATTGAGGCGAGGGTTTGACCAGTTGTCGATCCGGTGATGGTGGAAGGGCCTTACCATCCATCGTCCGTAGGGGACCAGTGTTGCTAGAGAACCCATCTTCTCGATGAGAGAGTTTAGTTCTCGTAGGCAGAAAGTTGTTTAATTTTGGAAATGACGGATGTCATGAAGAAGGCTGTCGGACGATGAAGAGATTCGGGCCGATGAGAGATTGAATGAGGCTCCTAGGAACGTGAATTTTTGTTGTGGGGTGAGGTGAGATTTGGGGAAGTTTACGCCGAATCCAAAATGGTCGAGGATATTGATTGTTATGTCTCTGTCTTGTTCGAGACGGTGGGGATCCTGGTTGTGTAGCGCCCAGTCGTTGAGGTACGCACTTGCTTTGATTTGGTGTTGGTGGAGTGAGCTAGGATTGGTTTTAAAATCGTGGTTAAGACTCTTGGTGCTGCGTTTAAACCGAAAGGAAGACAGCGAAATTTGTAGACTTGTTTGTTGTAAATGAAGCGGAAGAATTTCGTCGCGGATGGGTGTAGCGGAACGTGCAGATATGCGTCTTCCAGGTCTATGGAGATCGTCCAATCGTTCCGCTTGAAGGAGAGACGGATGGATTCCAGTGTTTCCATTTTGAAGTGGGGGTTGTCGATGTATTTGTTCAATGGTTTCATGTTGAAGACGAGTCTTTGGCCCCCTGATTTCTTTGGGCGGGTGAAGATGGAGCTGTAAAACCCTGGCCACAGGTTTTGTTTTTTGACGATTGCTTCTTTTGTTAAGATGAGTGCAATTTCTGATGTCAGGAAATGCGACACTGGAGTCGTGAAGTTCCATGGAGGGGTTGTTGCTAGTGGTGGTTTCGAGAGGAAAGTGGGCCGAAAACCTTCTTTTATGATTGTGAGGACTTCTTGGTTGTGCAACAGGGCTCTCCAGGCTGGGTAGAAATGGCGGAGTCTCGCGGCGACTGGGAAGAGAGAGCGCCGGTGACCGTCATTGTTTGCGGCGTGAGTTGCGGCCGCCGGGGTATGAGCGTCGGCTGTGGCACGTTTCTGGTTGAAGCGCTGATTGGAGCGTGAGCGAGGTTGTCGGTCGGGCCGAAAGGGCTGTGTCTTGCTAGAAGAGGTGTCGTGACGTGCGACACTTGAGGAGGGCGATGGTTTTTCAGGAGAAGGACGGGCGTTCTGGTACCTGTTCGGTTTGGATGACCGAAAGGCCTTCTTGTCTTGTCTGACACTCTTGGGTTTGCGGGAGATGTCTAAATGAGGTGCGAGTGTCGGGATTAGTCTGCGGAAGAGCGTGTCGGACTCATGAAGCGGTTGGTTGCGTAGACGATGTCTAGTTGAGTCGTTCAGGTTGTGTACGGTTTTAAGGGCGGCCTCTCATAGGATTAGCGTGTTATTAAATAACGCCAGTGTGGCCCAGTTTAAGGAGTGGTAGGTAGCAAAACTCGCCTTTTGGAAGAGTTGTGAAACGAGGGAGGACAAGTTACGGATGTCTTTGGGGCTTGAGTCGGACGACAGCTTCTCGCAAAGAGCATTGACTGCCGTGTTTAGGACGTCGGCCTGTGAGGCGGCTCGTGGGCTTAGACGTAAACACTTGTCGTCGTACAGGATGAACGAGGGCACTTCAATCCTTTTGGGGATGGTGAGGGCTGATCCGAAATCCAGCTTGACTTCGCTGCAAAGGAACTCACATTCCTGATACGTATCGAAATTCCTGGGATTAGTTGCACCGTCGCCGTTAGGTCGGATGAAGCTTGATTCACGGCCAGGACGAGGTGCTGGAGGATCAGTGTCGAGCTGCAAGGGGTCGCCTTTGCCCAAGAGAGCCGCCGTTGCGCAGCAGGCTTGTGAGGAGAGTCATTGATTGGCCCAGTAGGCTGCAGGGTTTTGCGTCTTTGTCGCGGAGGGCGAAACCAAAGCCAGTTTTAAGACCTCTGTTAATCACTGGAGCGTCAGCAGACTCGGAAGGCTAATACAGGAAACAGTCTGGGACTGTATCTTCAACTGTCTTCAGGAGAGATGTGAGGGCAATGGTTGGATCGTCATTATTGTCGTCCGGGAAGTGGATGTGCTTCGTGGCGGGAGGCGCGTCAAAGCGTGTCGCGACACGTTAGGGTTGACCGACTGGTGAGTGCTTGCGTTTCCTAGCCGATGGATCGGAGGTGTGTGACACTCGCTTGCGGCTGTCGTGGCTCGTCGTGGATGCGACCCAGTCTTGTGTGTTAGCCTGTCTTACAGATGAGCAAGACGACGGGGGAGGCATCGGCATCTTGTCGGCAAATCGACGGAAGACCGAGTCGACGAGGTTGTGTGCTTCGCTGCAGGTGACGCTGTGTTCCCGGCGAGACGATCTTAATGACAGGTTGAGCGGCGAGTTGGCGACTGACAGGCCCGCATGGCCGTGAAGAGGCTTCACGGAGTTTCTGCTTGACATCTCGGAGTAGCGCCTTGGCGTGTCTTACATCTTCTGCCAGGGCCGATAGGGCGGGGGGAGGCGGGGTGCGTTGGCCGTCTTGAAGCGGGGAGACGTCGTCGTCATCGCCGACATGCACGTCCCGTGCAGAGCCGGGCGCGCAGCGGTCGTCGCGTACGGGAGGGATAGCAGGAGAGAGAGCAGCATCCAAGGTCGGAGCAGTGTCAGACAGTGCAACATCCATCGTCGTAGATGAACGACACGGAATCCAAATCCAGGTGGGAAACGAGGTGACGGGAAGGAACCTCTGGAAGAAAATGAATGGCGAGTCCAACCAAGTTCTCGCTTATATAGAGAGGGCTGCGCATGTGCAGTGGGTCATGCAAGCAGGCGTCTACAAGCAACTAAAAAACCTCCAGGGAAACATTAATTGAGGACAATGTAATGCTAAATTATCAGGTTAATATGTTTGGCAAACAAAAAAATACTTGTTTTAACCCTAGCTTTTTTTTTTATGCTTTAATAATCATAACAACGGCCAAACGTTTTAAATTTTAAAGTGTTTGTGTAAAAATATTTGTCCTTAGCAAAAATACTTGTCCCTCTGAATTGTATACAATTTATAAGATTCTTTAGGTCACCAAATATAAACACTTTGGTTCTCATGAGAGAAAAACTGAAGCCATCGATATTTTTTCTTACAAACATGGAGAGTCCTGCAATAATTAATTTTTTTTCCAAATTAATTTATTAACAAAAAACAGGCAAGTAGGAGTGTTGTGTTTTTTCTTGTTACAATTATTCTTCCCTACTAGAAGCCCTGTATAACATGGACACCAATCACCTTTCGTGGAGCTGCATTAACATTTTTCGTTATTATTCTGTCAGCAACACTGGCGATACAATTTGTTTCTTTGTAGTAAAACCAGAAAATGCATTTATGCGCACAATTCGATGCATTTTAATACGCAAATTTTCACAACGTGATGTACGCACATCCGTGGTTTATGTATATCTTCAGCTAATTAGTGTATATCGGGCCCGTTTGCTGATGTACGTAATTCATGTAACAGATGTTTTTGACATCCCGGGAAGAGAAGGGCTCCAGAAATGAACTCGTACTCTTGTCGACTGTGGCATGTAAAAGATTCTAGACGATTACTAGCAAAATTGTCCCCCACCATTCCAAGATAACTTGAGCAAATGAAAAGGACATTAATTCGACTCGAGCTGAAGGCCTAAGAGAAGGTTCAGATGTAAACTGATTATTTAAATTACGTAAATAAACCTTTTTGACTACTAGCCACCACTTTAAAATAAATCGAGACTACTTATTAATTTTGAATTGAATTATTAGTTTGGCTGTCCATGTACTTTACCGATCAATTTTAGCCCCTAAACAAATGGGTAACGTTTTTAAAAAAATTTTGTTAATTATTTAGATATAGAACTTCAAAAATAATTCAAACGAAATTCCGTAGGGTTTTTTACTTTGAATCATAATGGCTTTAGACATTGTCGAACAGGAAAATATGCACTTTCAAACTATTCTGTGTTAATTTGTTTGAAAGTGCGTATCTCCCTGTTCGACAATGTCTAAAGAATTATTTAACGTTTCAGAAAAAAAACCTAACTCTGAAAACTGACTTTGCCCGTCCTCTAGTATTTATATAGTCTCAAGAACCATGCGTATAAAATCGCCATAATGTTTTTATTGGAATAAAAGGTTTATTTGATGTTGGCAGATTGTAGGCTACCTTGTTTTTTTGAATCCGTACCCATGAAAAAGATGCAATATCAGTCGTCACCAGTGGCGCCGATAGGAAACATTTTCAGAGAAAACATTTTGCAATGTACTTTTTCTTTACATACTCTTGAAAATTTTTTATTTAGCAATGTGACACTTTCCTAAAAATGAATGATTAAATTAGTTTTGGGATGTAGTCGGGGAGAGGGGGGGGGGGCAGGCCTTGCACCACTGGCCATCGCGTACAAATTTAGATTTAGTATCATATCAAGCTACGTTATAAGCTGTAGCCTAACTACAACACTGTGTGTCACATAAATACTTTTTATTTTAATTATTAAGATTTTCTGCTATTAACCTCACAATTTAAAGAAACAAGTAAAGGCACGATTTGTTTAGCTAAGAAAAACAGTCGGGAAATTATTAAAAAAATTAAGCGCAAAGTTAAGCATTTTGCATAATTTTGAGGTCTTTTTAAAAAAAATTCTCAACTTCGATAAGCCCCCCAGACCCCCCTTTCGACCCCTATCTTTACTATTGGCCGATGGGCCTTTACCCTCCCAGTCCGGTCCTGGCCATGCCGGCCTCCATTTTTTACACTCTCCAACCAGCCTCTAATAAATTACTCACCACCAAATCGCGTAGCCTCGTAGCCATGCCGCTTGCTTGGAATCAATGGCACCCTTCAGTTCAACTGTGAAAAAGATCGTGCGGAACGACTTTCTTATAGCAATGTAATAATCTTAGCTCAAGATTTTCCGACTGAACGCGCCAACGGCAAGGAAAAGAGTGGATGGACTCGAGCAGGGTAGGGGGAAGTGGGATAGAGACGGAAGTGACGTAATTTTTGAATAAATGACTGCATTAATGAGCTAAAAACGTGCCGTAGGCATAGGGAAGACCCCATTATTGCAAGACAGTGAGGAGGATTCTGCAATAGACAAGCAACTATTCCATCTCAATACGTACATGAAAAATATTGAAATAACTCAATGCTGCAATGCAAACAATGCATTTTGAACTGTGTTTTAAGCGCTGGCATGTATGTATACACTGCTAACAACTATGAATGATCAGGATTTGGGAAGAAGCTTGATTCTGTCCACATTGCTTGCTTTTAAATATTACCTAGTTAATTCCTTGCTAATTCCAACAGGAAAACATTTCAACATTTTATGATTGTGACAAGTTATTTACTTTTATTAGTGTGGTACTATGCAACACACTAAAAGAAGCAGTACTTCAACACTACCACTACGACACTACTTCAACACTACGATTGCTTACCACTTTTTTAAATCCGTTAATTGAAGTACACTGCATCTGCAAGTAGGCAGTACCATGGACTTCTAAAGGGAGGCAATTGTGATAACTAGAGATGCCAACATCATCATCTAAAAACAGGAACAAGACATTGTAACATATTTAAACTTGTAATAGCAGGCAATGTATTAAGTCATTAACCCCTTGATCCCCAGCACACAGGAACATGGTACACAACAAAACAATGTACCACCCAATAAAATTATAGCAAATTTAAAGCTGAGTTTGCTGATCAAGTTTTTGTTTAACCCTTTGAGTGCTAAACCCGAGAAAATCTCGGCCCAAACACAAGCACAGGTTGAAGTATTAAAAACAGAGTCCTTACTACGCGCGAGATGGCCAACAATGCAGGAATGACAACAATACTAGGTTCCCTTAACAAGCCGACTCTAGAGACGGCCGTGGCCGAGTTGGTAGAGGCGTGTGCCTCACGTTTAACAGCTCCTTCAGGTTGCTAGTTCGAGCCCCGTCCAGGTTACCCCTACTTTTTTGGAGATATAAAAAAAACGCAGTTCTCAAAGGGTTAAGCATTATATATATATAATTTGTTTGCTTCCAGCATTATATATTTGTTCGTTTAAAGCATCAAGAAATATTTGCTGGACATGCCTGGAAGGTTTGAATTTCTGTGACTGATGTGTCTTACCGTCTTTGGGCTTCCTAGGAAAATAAATCGTGTTGCAATGTTTACCTGTGTTTGACCAAATGTTATAGTGAGGTAGATAACGATTTTATTAAGACACGTCGGATAAAAGCATGAATTTTTATGTGTGGTTTAGTTAGTGTATGGACAGTAAGGAAATGGGCTGTTCCACGAAATCTGAACATATATTGGGCTGAAGCAGCCCTTTAATAGTTACAAAACTGCATACAGGGATGCACTTTTCACGACCATTAATAAACCGACCAATATAATATGCTGAAACTTGCTACAGTAGTTCTATACATCATTTATGACAAATAACGTTCTACGAGAAAATGCCGAAAATTCAACAGGAAGTGAATATACAGCTCACTTCCGGTAAATAATGTTTATTACATACCTCCCAAACGGTTTAACCGACAGGTCTCAAATTTTGCAGGCATATTCTAGAGACCATTTACGTCAATTAATATTTAATGACATTTTGTTGTAGCTCTACCGGAAGTGATGGTAAATATTAGTTCTGGTATTTATTCACTTAATGTATAACTTTTAAACGGGTTAGTCGGCAGGTTCCAAATTTTGCAGATACCTTTCTTACACATATGATAAAGAGTGTTGTATGAGAAAATGTCGAAAATCCAACCGGAAATGAATATACAGCTCACTTCCGGTAAATAGCCTCCATCACTTAACTCATAAACCGTTTAACAGATAGATGTCAAATTTTGCAGGCATATTCTAGAGACCTTTTATATGTATTGATATCTATTGATATCTACTGATATTTTGTCCTAACTCTACCGGAAGTGGTATCAACTGTCAGACCCGGTTGGATTTCTTTGTCCATATGCATAATTTCTAAACGGGTTAGTAGGTTCCAAATTTTACACATACTTTGATTACATCCATGACAAATAACGTTCTATTACTAAATGTAACAACTACTGGAAGTGAATGAGTGTACTATACAATGTCACTTCAAGATAATCTATGACATAGCTCCCTTTATTTTGCCGACTAATTTTTCAGAGGCATGGTAAAAGAATTCCGAAGAAAGTAAATTTTCCTTATTTTTCAAGCTGTGATGAAGCAGGGGCACAGGAATTAATAGTTGTGAGTTGAGCCCCCAAAACACAATGAACCGGGAATTGTGTGCAATATATAAAAAATTTTAAAGCAGAGTCTTTGCATTACCCAAAGCCTGCCATAATTCATACAACTCCATTAGTGGTAAGCAATCTTTCTTGTTAATGATAAGGAGTTCTGTGCTGTTGATGTGCCGCCTACCATGACAACAGATTGATGCATCGCACCCCATCAATGGAGTTGCTGATTTTTGGCAGTATTTGGAAAATTCAATAACTGTTTTTTTTTTCCATTTTGACCTGTTGCGCACAATTCGGAATTTGTGAGTGTTGGGGTTTAGTCACTTAATTAATTCCAGTGCCCTGCTTCATCACTGCCAAGAATATAAGGAAAATAAACTTTCAAACTATTTATTGTAACCATACTTGCTTGTTGCAATTGAAGGTATAAATGCTATATGTCGCAATTACATTGTTTTCAGGAGACTAAATGCGCAACCACTTATTCTCTGATAATGCAACTAAAATGTATTTTACATTGTTTTAAGCGGAGAATAAATGCGCATTAGTGAAGAAATCGTACTGAAACTGACGTTTACCATCACTTCCGGTAGAGCTGTACACCAAAATTTCATTAAATATCAATTGACATAAATGGTCTCTAGAATATGCCTGCAAAATTTTAGACCAGTCGGTTAAACGGTTCAGAAGTTACGTGATAAAGACTATTTACCGAAGTGAGCTGTATATTCACTTCCGGTTTGATTTTCTGCATTTTCTCATGGAATGTTTTGTCATAAATGATGTATAGAACTACACAGCATATTACATTGATCGGTTTATTAATGGTCGTGAAAAGTGCTTCACTGTATGCAGTTTTTTTTTACTATTTACATATTTTGGTAAACAAGGCCTGTTCCAGCCCAATATACGGTCAGATTGCTTGTAGCAGCCCATTTTCTTATTGCTCATACACTAACTGACCCACAAAAAAAATTCATGCTTTTGTCCGCCAAGTCCTAATTCTGTCGAATTTTGTCGCTAAGCTACCTCACTATTATAAAACCATGACACACACGAAAACAAACATTCAGCGTACAGGAAGCAGGCGTCTTTACAGTTCATCCCAATTGAAGAGGATAGTCAAATGAGTAATAATTATTTGACCTGATCTTTTACAAAAAAACTAGCCACATTATGGACTGGTTAAATTGGCATTAAATAAATTTGGTAATTTAAGTTATAGGTTACGAGACACTGCAACAATCGCACTGTCTAAGCAGAGTGTTCAGTTGTTTCCAAATTATTCTTGCGAGCACTGATCTGAAAACAACTGAACTCTGTTCTCAGTCCACATTTACAAATTAAATGTGCAAATCCATCCTATCAGGTGGCATTTTCAAGACCGTCAACTAAAATATTTTGGTTTCTAAGAAGCTTTTAGCCAAAACACAAATCCGTTCATTATATTTGTTTAAACAAATAGAATTTACAGCCAGCCAGCAATGCTTTATTACATGACCAGGCTGGGTTTTAATGGTAGCAATATGTCAAGAGCACCGAAATTGGTGTACAATTTGAAGTAGAGTGATCTTTAACAGGACTTAGGGAGCGTTTACGCAGCGACTCGCCTTTGCATTCTCGCAGCTAGAACTCAATAGCGATGGCAAATGTGACATTGCCATGGTAACAACACTAAATGGATTAGCTAAATCCGACATCGCAAATACTTGCAGTCTTATAATCCGTGCCAATAATATAAAGAATTCCTCATGACGAAACAATTTTCCCAAACGCTTCTGAACTCACGTTATTTGCTGTTTTCGTTGCGAGGCGGCAGACATAAAACCGCCATGTTGGAATTTAAGGTGATTTTCTAGCTTCTAGCTGCGAGAATGCAAAAGCGAGTGGTTGCATAAACGTGCCCTTATCCATTGTTAACAATTTAGACACAGCCCATACCTGTTGGTGACTAAAATGCTACAAAACCCTGTCACTGAGGAAAGCCAACATTTAGTTATTATGGAATGCTTGCAAAGAAAATTTTTTTTAAACGAAGCAGACACCGGTTAGCACTTTCAAGTAAACAACTCATTCTGACGAAGCATGGTATTGGTAAGTGGTTTACTAAGCTACGAGCACACAACAATGGTCGTGTATGCAGCGAGTGTTCCCACCACTCTAGCCGGCTGTCCGCAAGGCACGCATGCGCGCTAGGTCCAATGGATGTGGCCTTGACTCGCTTCGCGTGACGTCACTTGCCAATGGTAACGTGCGCAAGCCAATCGGGACGAGAGTTTATTCGAGGGACAAAAGCAGTGCCATGCGAAGTGATGACGTCATTCAGCCTATTTGAATTTCTAGCTTTCAAGCGCCATTTTGGCTACGAAAAAATACAGAAGTGGCTTGGGTGGAGGTTACACTAATTGCGTGACCTGGTAGTCTGGTACGAGATTATCCACATTTTGGCTGCGAAATAAGACGGAAGTGTCTCGGTTGAAGGCTACACGAATCGCATGATCTGGTCCGCGATTATCCACGTGAGCGTAACATCTTGACAAGACGCAATGGCTGACAACGATCAACAACCTCCTTCTGCGAGTTCCGATTCTGCAGAATGTATACAAACGAGACGTCAATTAAGCACTGTATGCGATTTTTTTTACGAAAATTACAGCTGGTACTGGTAGTGCTAAGGACATATATGCCGAGTGTAAAAAGTCTAGTTGTAAAAGACGGATCAAGCTTTTTGTTAAGCTTTATAATAAATGTTCACATTTTCTATTAAGTGTCGATTTAGGTATACATAAAAAAAAAACTGTCAAAACTGGACTCGAGACTAGAAACATTATGGTCAAACTCGACTCGACTCTAAGAGAGATTTTAGTGCTCGCACACTACTAGTTTGGGGTAGTGTACTACAGTGTTTAAAGTATAGTTGGGTACTTTGCTCTAAACCAAGTATGTAGTACCAATAAATTTGCAACCAAAAATAAATTTCAACAGTCGATGAAAAACAACCCACAAATTTTAAGCTTAAACTCAAAACGAACCAATACGCAGTGTATCAGCAAATTTTCGAGAGGCTGTTGACTAATCAAACAAAAAGAGTCCATCAATCTTTATCAGGCTCTCCACTATAGTACAAAACTACAAACTTCTACCTACATCGTTGCAGCGTCAAAGTTTAAAAGAACAAACACTTGTCAAACGCGGTTTAAGAGCCACTTTTTTTAAGAGTCAGGCAGGTTCTACATAGGTCGTGATAGTTGGGTTCTTAGATTTTGACCAAATTTTGTGGAGATGTTGCTTCATATATGGGATGAATTGCCAGCAAGTATGGACTCTGAATTTTGTATAGTTTGGGCAGGGGGCATGGCCAAAGACGAGGGCGCGGCCCTACTAAATAAAGTCTCGCGCAAGGCGTACAAAGTT
>JAHWFP010120270.1:0-49380 GCA_023313725.1 Lithobius niger | reverse complement strand
GCCCTTAACCCCTTTTTTACTTGACCATATTTTGACTTAATAGGATATAGGTATTTTTGGTGGGTGGGGTGGTCCTGGAACCCTCTCCAATTTTACAGTTGATTTGAAATTTAGTGCGAGTATGATACTTCAATAAATTAAATATGCCCAATATTTTTTTTATCTCTGCTTACATTTAGGTAGTCACAAGTACTGACACTGATCAGAACAGTTTTCAGTGATATGCAAATCAGTTTAAGAAGATTATTACTATAATGCTGACAAATGGTAACAGCCCTCCTTGTTTTTAATGTTAGGTTTTTACAATAAATAATGGTTCCATACGTTTGTTTTTATTTTGAAACTGGTACCGGTACCGGCAGGTGCCAAAAGCTGCAAGGACCGGCACCGGCGGCACCGGCAAATTTTGGCTCCGGTCGACCCCTAGTTTAAAGGAAGGTAACTGATGAAATGCTTCAAAGAAGACTAGGGAGTAGTCAAGTCTTCACAACTTCATAATTATTAAAGTTAGGCCTACCGCTGTTCAGATCTCTTTAGCAGTAACGATACTGCGTCAATACTAAAAAAATTTTGATATTTTTTAATAGTCGATACCGAAAATTCGATATCCAATTTTAAATTTCAATACCAAGACAGTATAGGAATCATCAGAATATCGCACACCCCTGATATAAAGGCACACAAATAAAAATACATTTTGCTCAGGTCCCGCTACATCTAGAAAAGTGACCCACATTTCGTATTTTTTTTCAGTTTTTGGCAAAAATAAAACCAACGCACCCTTCCGCATTGTTAAGGCCATCAGACAAAAAGTTGATTTCTGACAAAGTACCCTTGACCACAAATCGCACATTTACTCTCACAGACAGGCATTGCAACACTCATTCTAAATTTGCTTTACCTGCTTTACCTTTAAAATGTTTTATAATTAGGAGTTCATTAGTAGATTATAAGCTTGTATTTGATACAGATTTTAAGACCCTGGTGGTTGTTTTTGTGTTCCAAGAAAAAAAAATACCTTCCAATTAAGGTAAACAAAATCTGCATGCCTCATCACTTACAGGAGAATGCCAGAGAAACTTACTTTTTCTGCATTTGTGTGAAACAATTTTTTTTTTTAATTGGGGAGGTTGTTTAAGAGGCATACATTTTGAATAGGGTCAAAACGAACAGACAAGCTCAAAACTGGACTGACCCGAGTTTAAGTACTGACAACAAAATTAAATTGAACAGTAACAAGTTGGATCCCCGAAACCACGAAAGGCTATCAGTAAGTTGTTATTCTTCTCCTGCATGAACACTGATTATTAACACAGATCCTATGTCAACATTATAATAAAAAGCCAATGAACTCAAACTATGTTTCTCACACACACTCGGAAAAAATACCTTCTACTGAAGAGTCTTGATTGTCTATTTTCTCTACAAAAATCCTTTCTAAACTAATGACGCATGAATGGAGAGGGGGCCCGTTTGGGGCAGCCCCATCAGATGCAATATCAGCGTTACGTTGACCGTCATTAGATTTTTTGGTAACGTTCATGATATCAGCTAACCGTGCATGTTCACGAGTAACTTTGGAGTCATCGGGCCCATCTACATTCCCATCCAACACATATCGCATCTGGGGAGAAATGTTCTCCTTTGTCGATTCATCACAAGAAATGTGAACAGCACTTGTGTGAGTGGATGAATCCACAAACATGTAAATGTCATTATTGCTTTCCTCTATCGACTGATGTGAATAGAGAACGGCCTGAGGTAACGGGTTTAAACAGTCGCTATTTTTGGGAGACTCAACTCGGAAGCCAACATCAGATTTAAGATGCCTTGCGTCTTGGGAAGTTTCTGGACTTTCAACTCTAGTTCTTGACAGTTCAAAGCTCGAGAGAGCCTGATCGGAAGATAACCTGTCCTGCAGGCTTAGAGTTACGTCGTGCAACTTTGAGTCCTTGTTGCAGCAAAAATTAATGTGATCTCGGGTTAGAGAGGAGTTCAAATCTAATAAGGATTTTGAGCTTGAGAGACTAAGAGTGCTAGATTTATCAGCAAAAAGATGAGCATGACCACTCGGAGGAGTCCTATACTGTTGTTTAACATCACACGTAGCAGATAAATACTTGACATCATCTCCGTCTTTTGATCGTTCCAGATTTTGTTCAGTGTCCAGTGCTACCCTTTTGAGTGAAGGAACTTCCGGCGATGTACAGCTACGTTTGAGCAGGGAAACACTTCGATGACTGGGGCTTAAAGCACTTAAGGACACTACATACACATTACTAATAACAGATGATGAATCAGGTGCGACACTGCTGCCTTCCACCAGGGATGAGGCTGCTGTTGTAGGTTGCATCTGGGCAGAGTCACTATTGAATGATTGAGCTGGTGATTCATATTTGACACTTTTCACGGAAGAAGTGATTTTATGAGATTCACGGCAACAGGCTGGGTGCAAGTCACTTTCTTGCTCATCATAACTGCTACTGTTGCACACTGAATTAGACAAGGGTCTGTCACTGTCAGATATGTCAAACAACTTGTCGAACAACTCTTCACATTGAGCATTTTTAAACGGTGAACAATCAGACAAGGTCGGCGAACCCAGAACACTGCTTGGTGAAGAATGTGCAGAACAAACGCTGTTGGATCCAGATAGCAGTGATAGCGGAGACCGAGGAGCTGTTTCGTCACCTTCTGTGTGGGAAGATGCAGTCACAACATTACCGTTTGATCTGGAATTGTCTTCATTCAAATGTACAGCCAAAACTACCAATGAATCGCCCGTATTGATAATGACAGCGCCGTCTATTTTCAAACTGATCATAGGCGCAAACTTCGGAAATGGTGGCACGAGGTGGTATTTGGTATGGATTGTGAAACCATGTTTAAGGCAACAGAACGAAGCATCGTAAGGGCCTGGAAAAGAATAAATAATGTGGAATTATCACAAACCAGTCAATCAATGTACCCAAACCATTTGTTTAACTTTAAATCAAGATTTAATTTGACTGAGGTGATGGGAACTAATTCTGACGACATTTTCTTCCTCCAAACCTTGGAACATTAATACTCCATACTACTTACTAATAAGTTCTTTATTTTAATTTTAGAATCTGCTGTTTTTATCCATATTTTAGGTGACCTTTGAATGTTAGGAAGACTGGTACAATGAACAAATAAAAAGGCATACAAAATATTAAAAAATAAATAAATAAAAAATACCTTCTGCTAATCCACGAAGTTGATCACAGTCAGAACATGGACCAGGCGCTGGTATTGCAGTTACAGTAATAAAGCATTCACACAACTGCTGGTCTCTGGGTTCAGAAGTACTGAAATAAACCACCACCCAAAACAAACGAAAAATATTAACACGTTTCTATTATTAGGTCATTAAAAGATAGTTGTTTCTCAAGCCCTAAAAAATGCCAAATCTCATCTATAAATAATGATGTTTGAATTCACTGCACTTTTTTGTGTGGCACGTAATTATTGAACAAGTGATATCTTACTTAAATCTGTGAAAATGATCGGTAATGCAGGCTATAATTATAAAAGTATGCTCAACAAGTGAATAAATATTTTAAAACATACAGCCTGCGTGCACCATTTTTTTTTTTAGAAAAGGCTCAAGAAACATACATATACCAGGGTAGGACCTGGTTGATTTCTGTTTTTATTGCCCAACCGAAAACATACATTACCCGATTTTCCTTAAGTAGTAGTATCCTTCCTTTAAAGGCTCAATCCCTAGCGATGAAAGTTGGTTTCTCTGCCGTGCTCGTAGCTTCCCCTTTTGCGCATGCGCGCAGGCCTCTACAAAAAGCGCCCGAGTCGAGCTGGCTTCATCTTTCTTCCACTCAGGGTCAACCGTGGCGACCGAGAGGGGAAGCCGGAAAGGTGAGGGTAATGTATGTTTTCGGTTAGGCAATAAAAACAGAAATTAACCAGGTCCTGCCTTGGTATTTCTATGTTTTTACTGCCATCTAAAACATCCATTACCTGATTTTCCTTATATAGCAGACCTCGCCAACAAGGCAGCGGGTCAAAGTTGACGGTTACCCGTGCTACGAGCCGGCTGCCCCAGATTCCACAATCCCTGTGAATCCGGTGACACCCACGCAACGAAATCTTGAAAGGAGACCGGAAAGGAGGCGATCGTTCGCGAAAGGAGGTTCAGAAGGAGCTTGTACCAAGAGGAGGTTGATATGGACATGCATAGGATTAAACGACCCGAACGCTATAATGAAGGGACCGGGGCGACCGTGAACCGCGGCACAGTCCGGAGTAGGGACTGGACCGAGGTCCGAGTACTGTACCAGAATGCGTGGCAACCGTATTCTAGGCAAGGCATAATGAAAAAAAAATAAGGCATGCGATCATGACAATTTTCTTATTACCTAACTTTATGAAACACTTGGAAGTCTTGAACTCGTAGAAGCAGGAAGGGTGGGATCGTCGACCGGAGAAATTGGCAGGGAAACAAGGTGCTTGAAGCCAAAAAAAAATAGTCCCGGCGGTTGCAGCAGGCGGCCGCATAGCACACACTTGACGAGACACAGGAACTAAAAATTGTGAATAGTACATACAGAATAACAGAGACTGTGATGTCTGTGGGTAGCACCACTTTAGTAATTGCTGAATAGCTTTACTGCCCCTAGTGATAGGCAGGGAAAAGCTATTCATTAATTAGCTATACATGTACAGTTTGCATTGCATCTCGGGTAGTACCAAGATGCATCATGGATATTAAATAAAGCCTATATAATGTCTCAGCCAGCAGTGACACCTGCTGCCTATTGTCTATCCGTAATGCTACTAGTTGTCACTTCTTTCTACACACCTTAGGGTGTGGGTAGGACCCTAGATTATTAGCACATATGCTACATTCGTGACGAGGGTGATTTACAACTAAACTTTCTAATTAATTAGTTCTAGGGCTTAATGGCTGAGGCAGGTACACCCAGGCTTGGGGAACCTAGCCATTTTCTAGAATTAAAAATTGTTAAATGACAATTTACCTCCAAACTCAGTAGGCTACTAGCAACTTAAGTTCCCAGGATTTTGGCAGGTCTTGGGTAGCGGGTGAAAGTAGCATGAAGATTTCAAGTTCTGTGCTTCAACAACATCTGGCCAACACTTGGAGAAGGATGGACTGGATTTCCGGATTTCTGATAATTTGGACAATTGTCAGAGAAGATATTTGGTAAAGAATCCCGTGCTGCAAAAGTTTTTCCCACATTTTGAGGACCCGATGGCATGGTGTCAGGGGCAATGGGGAATATTGCGGGCGGGTTAGGGGTAAAATCAGGCAGTCAGTTTGTAAATTTTGGTAAAAGTAAATAGTAATAGAATTGCTAAATTGTTCTTTTGCAGGTTTAAATGTTTCAGTAAGAAATGTGAACTCTGTAGCAGCCTACTTACAACTCAGTAAATGGTGTTTGCTATGAAGAAAGCAAAGAGTGAAAATTGATTACTGTTGTGTAATTAAGCGGTTTGCTGTGTTAAAAACAAAGATTCAATTATTGCACAAGTAAGAATGTGAAAAATAGCTGGGCTAAGGTATCTATAATTTACGAACCAGAGAGAGGTTTATTTAAATTACTTACATTTAAAAGGTGGAATTGCGACTCCATTTTTGAGTGACATAGCTGTCACAAAATTATTAGCCTAGGTTGGTTTGTGGATATTGAAAGATAGCTAGAACACGCAAGTGATTTCAAATTTTACGTTGAAATTAATTTAAACTTAGTGGGAAAATAATACCATTTGAATGTGGTTTAACCTAGTTTTGTTAATTTTTCTTGCGCTTATGAGCGATGAAGATATAACGTTTAAAAATGTCAGATGGAACTGAGGTAGCAAGACGGCTAAGTTATAGTTCTACTTCTAGTTCTGATTCCTGGGGTACAGTTAGTAGTTTAAACAGTACTTTGAGTGGTGAGCAAGCTGTTTTAGTAATTTATTTAACATGACTGCTACCAAGACTCATAAAAGGTTTGACGAGTTTGACTCGGCTTTAGAAACCTGGAGTTATGAGAGATTGGCAAATGATTTTAGTGCATTTGATATTCCAGATGATAAGAAAGTTCCAATTTTCTTGGCCAGTGTTGGGTGAAAAAGAACATTTTGCCGGCCCCCAGCCAGGCCGGCTAAAAATGGTTTCTTTTGCTGAAAAGTACAATACCTGTCAATTTTAGCATTGTTGCCTCAACGATGCTGTCATTGCCTTGAGACTTCATTAACGACAACCGCCTCAGCTACCCGATCGCGCATGCGCGATCCTCCCTATAAGAATGCAGCCACAATGGGTTTGGCATCTCATTGTCTCAAGTTGCGTCAAAAGGTGACACCTGAGGGGAGGCTGGGTTGGCCTTAAGGTATTGTACTTTTCAGCAAAAGAAACCATTTTTAGCCGGCCTGGCTGGGGGCCGGCAAAATGTTCTTTCTTTATGCTGCAAAGTACAATACCTGTCAATTTTAGCATTGACAGGCTGACCTCGTCAAATATGGTAGCGGGCACCGTTTGGCTGAGTACCCTGGGGTGCTGAGGCTGGTGTTGTGGTTTTGCATTGATAAGACTTGGCGGAGGAGAGGCCTCGGGCCGAACCTAGCAAAAACCTCCTCTACCCTAGCAACAAAAAGTGTTTTTTTTGGAAGAGAGTTTAGAGGGAAATCTTTTTTTTTTCTAAAAGGTTGATAGGGGACTTTAAATATTTAAAGGAAAAATGTAGGGTTTTACCTTTTAGCTGTGGGAGCTTGGACCCTGTTGCGATGATCTTGGGAGCGTGACGGGTTCCAGGTTCATGAGGACCGACTAGGAGTGGGTTCATACGAAGGGATGAGCTTCGGGTTGGACAGAATGGAAGGTCAAGGGCACGGAGTCGTTGTAGAGGATTCGGGATGAAAAAGCACTGGTTCGTGGTGATGTTTTCATTTATCTTCATACGGCGGGAGAACAGGTTGTATGCCAGAGTTATTGGTGGGGTGGGGGGGGGGGGGTTACTTTAAAAAACAAAATGGTGATTGTGTCGTATTAGATTTCCATAAAAGAAATTTTGAAGAGCGGCCTTGGGAGGGTCGAAAGGAGGGTTCGTTTAAAGTTGGATAAGACAGTTAAGTATGGATAAGTATGGGTCTCAAGGCCGAGACAGGAGTTCGGAATTAGGAGGAGGCGTTGCGAATTCCAAAGTGGTACCCTTTAGCCTTGTGGCGGCAGAGGTCACAGGGTAATTCAGTTGATTTGTGGCTGGAAAGTTGTGTCATGAGAGGGTGCATGGGAATGAACGAGTCAGAGTTGTCGAATTGCCACAAGGAGAAGGAATGAACCTGGAGATCCGTGGTGTTCGAGGTTAGTGAGTCCCACGTCTCGGTGATGTTTACGTGGAGAGAGGTCTGTCAAGTCGAAGCAAGAGTTCGTAGAGGATGAAGGGTTTTTGAGTGGGCCGTAAGCGGGGGTGGCAATTACAGGCCTAGATGGGAAGGATGGTGTAGGAATCCTAGGATCCGAAGGACGGATGTCGAGCAGAGGGTGTCTAAGGCGATTGGGGCGTTTGTACGTTGGGCGGACAGACCCATGGTGTCATGTGGATGGGTTCGCAGCGACCCAGGTGGGGTGGTGGGGAGACTGGGCGTGAAGCTAGATGAGTGTCCAGGAGCTGATAAGCCGAAAGGCCTAAGAGGTTGAGGTTTTCAACTTGGAGAGAAGAGATTTGTTGTTGAAGTGAAGAGACTTGAGAAGTCAAAAAGTACAAGTGATCCTGTGTGGCGTCGAGAATGGGTTTTACTCTTTCATAGTTTGCCACAAATTAATGCTTAGCTCGTTCATTGAGGCGTAATTTGTGCTTTAAAGGGTGAAAAGCTTCACATGATTGATTTCGGGTGGAGCCTCCGGGTCACACCTAGGGGGTTGGGCTTGAGAGGATGATGGAATGGCGACAGAATTTTGGGATCCGGAATTCGGTGGAATGGGGTCAGCCAGGTTGACAATGTCTGAGTTTTTCGTAGGAGAACAGGGTGTCATGAGAACGTCTTCAACCATGGAATCTTGGATTCCCTGAGGGGGGGGGGGCAGAGTTCTCCCCTAGAGGTGAAGAGGTACTATCAAAACCTGGTGACAGGGTGATTGTGGGTGCGGCCTGTTTCACAGGAGATTCTTCTTGAAGAGAGGAGTTCCCATCAGATACTTCGGAGGAAGGTGCGGCTGAAGAATGGTCTACAGGCTCCCTAAGCCAGGAGGCGTGGGATGCCGGGGAGCCGAAGGATGACGCAGGCGACGACTTCCCGGGTGTTTCTGGTACGGTTCGAAGAGCATATTTCTTCAGAATTGACGTCAACAAGGGAGACGAATCCGGGTGAGAAGTGGGGGAAGGCATGGCAACTTTTATGGGGGTGGTTCAGGTGGATTGCTCTTCCTTTATCTTCTTTAGAAGGTAAGCCCGCTGATTTCGTTGTTTCTTCCGTAAAGCTGAAGCTTGGTGTGTTGCGGCGATGAGACGCCATTCAGCCAATGGGATTGTCACGCAAATAGGACAAGGTATATTGTAGAAATCATATTTTCGGTGAAATTGGCACACCGTCCTGTGGGGGTCACGGCGTGCCGGATTGCGTAGACCAGGGCACGTGCATGAACCAGGATCATCGATAACTGGGAGTCTTCCTAGAAACGGGTCCTTCCCGGAAAATCTTTGAGCTTGTTTGATTTTCACCACGATGTGGGTGTGAGACAGGTCCCAGAGAATGCTAAGCACGAGGCGACAGTGACGCGATCTGAAAGGCGGAAAAAATTAGGAAGCGGAAGCGGATGCGACAGCAGGTGAAGGGAGCCTCGGTTTGAGGCTATGGACTTCCGGTCATTACAGCGGGAGCGGTGTGATTCAGCGACAAAGTGTAGGGACAACGGACTGTCGGGAGGTACGCCGAACCAGGTGTGCGTGATAGAGTCGGTTGCCGGAACGAAGGCCGAAAAGGTTCGAGAAAACTGTGGGATTCTGCAGCCCAAGGAATAGTGGTGTCGTCGACGGACACGAAGAGGCAGCCCGACGGATTGGAGCGACGAGGGAAGAAGCGACAGATGACACGTCGTGAAGGAGGGTGGCAGTGTCCAACGTGGGTGTGCCGTGGTATGATGCGGGGAGACCAGCACTGCGACAGAAGGAGGCGACATACGATGACCAGGGCAGTGATAGAGTCCGCAGCGTATAACCCGTGGGTGTCTCAGCAAAGAGTGGGATGAGGTACCCTCCGTTAAGAGGTCCAACGAGGGCACAGATTAACATAGTCAGACGAAGGGTGTTGAGGTGAAAGTCAAAGGGACGTGGTAGTACCAGGACTGTCATCGTTTCCTCCGGTGAGGAAGAGGACACCGTGAAGCGAAGGAGTACAGAGCTTGAGCCCGGGCCAGAACGAAGTCCAGATGGATGAAGAGTGGGGCTCACCCGGGAAAAACACGGCAGGTAGCCATGACGTCTTCGTCCGGGCCGTGGTGGAAGGCATCTGGGACGAAGGCCGGAGAGATTGAACCAAGGGGTGACAACAAGGGCCACGACGGCTTCGTTCCAGTGCGCCGAGGGGCGACAGCAGAACCAAGGGAAGGGAAGGGAAGGCCAAGACCGTCGTAGAGAAAACAGGCGATTCTTCAGTGGGGTGAACCCGCAGTAGGTGAGGACCTTAGCGGTTCAAGTGTGGAGCGAGCCCGGGGAGCAACGGGAGGGGCCACGGTGACTTCATTCCATGTGGGCGACAGCGGAAAGCGAGGCAGCCGTGTCGTACGGATTCGACTTGGTTATGGGAGAGTCTAGGAGGTTCAAGAGTGGAGCGGTCCCGGGAACAGCGTGAGGGAGCCACGACGACTTCATCCCCTGTGGACGACACCGGATGGCAAGGTAGCAGTGTCGCATGGGGCCGACCCAGGTAAGAGAGGACCTTGGAGGTTTCTAGAGTGGAGCGATCCCGGGAAACAACGGGAGGGAGCCACGACGACTTTATTTCCTGCGAACGACACCGGACACGAGTGTCGTTGGGGGCAGGAAGAGTTTGGTGGTTCTAGAGTGGAGCTATCCCAGGAAACCGACGGCTTCATTCCCTGTGGACGACACCGGACACGAGGCGGCAGTGTCGCATGGGGCAGACCAGGGTTAGAGAGAACTTTCGCGGTTCTAGAGTGGAACGATCCCAGGAAACAACGGGAGGGACCCACAACGACTTCATTCCATGTGAACGACACCAGAAGGCGCGGCGGCAGCGACATAAGGACTTGACTAGGATAGGCGAAAGCCTCGGCGGTTCAAGTGCGGAGCGATCCCGGGAGACAACGGGAGGGAGCCACGACGACTTCATTTCCTTCGGACGACACCGGATGGCGAAGGCAGTAGTGTCGCATGGGACAAACCAGGGTAGGCGAAGACCAGGGATGTTCAAGAGTGGAGCGATCCCGGGAAGCAACGGGAGGGAGCCACGACGACTTCATTTCCCTTGAACGACATCGGATGGCTAAGGCAGCAGTGTCGCACGAGACAAACCAGGGTAGGCGAAGACCGGACCGTTCAAGAGTGGAGCGATCCCGGGAAGCAACGGGAGGGAGCCACCACGACTTCATTTCCCTTGGACGACATCGGATGACGAAGGTAGCAGTGTCGCACGAGACAAACCAGGGTAGGCGAAGAGTGTAGCGATCCCGAGAAGCAACGGGAGGAAGCCACGACGACTTCGGCCCAAGCGGGCATTCCAAAGGCGAAGCAGCCGTGACGTATGGACCGGACTAGCCCCAGGAGAAGCCTGACGACATCAGAGTAGACCGTAAGCTTAGGGCCTAACGGGACGAAGGGCGACAGTAGGTGGAAGAAGCACCCAGTAGGACAGCAGCCGCATCGGCGGCTTGAGACAAAGAGATGCCAAACCTATTGTGGCTGCATTCTTATAGGGAGGATCGTGCATGCGCGATCGGGTAGCCGAGAAAGCCGTCGTGAACTGAAGACTCAAGGCAATGACAGCATCGTTGAGGCAACAATGCCAAAATTGACAGGTATTTTACTTTGCAGCATAAAGAAACCTATGGTTTGTTGCGCAATCTGTGTGCACCCATAGCGCCTACAACCAAGACTATGGATGAAATAAATACTTTACTTAAGGACAATTTAGACCCTTCTCCAAGTTTTATTGCTGAACGGGTAGCCTATTTCAAAAGAGAACAGTTACCGGGGGAGTCTGTTGCAGCTTATATAACTGAACTCAAGCGTTTAACTCTTAATTGTGATTATGGTGACTTTTTGAAAGATGCCTTACGCGACAGATTTGTTGCAGGCATTAAAAATGTGAAAACGCAAGAGAAGCTGATGTCAATGGATCCGGCACTGGTCACTTTTGATGACGCCTGTAAAATTGCTCTTGCTCAAGAAAGAGCAGAGCCAATGTTTCAAGGTTTCAAGCTTCATCTACTCATCAAGTAAAGAGTAAGCGTTTTTCTAAGTTTAAAAGTAATAAAACGTGCGACTGTTGTGGATATGAAAACCACATCCGTCCTGAGGGCAAATCGAGGAAATCGATTTGCTTGATTTGCGGGGAGGTGGGACATCTTGGGCGTATTTTCAAGCTAAGCCAAAAAAGGCAAACAGTGACGGTAAACGGAAAAACCATAAGTACTCTAAAAAGAGGGCACATTTAGTAGTTGAGGAATCGGCAAATTCCGATTCGGACGCCACTTGTCAGGAGTCAGATGAGAGTTTGAGCTCTAATATTCGTACTATGACTTGCTCGCATGTTAATTCTAATAAATGGATTGTACAGTACGAGTTAAACGGTCACAAATTACCACTTGAAGTAGACTCGGGTTGCGATTCAACTTTGATACCCTTTGACTGGTATAAGACTTACTTTCCTAATGTTAAATTAAGCCCTACATCCATTACGTTAAAGTCTTGGGTGGGTGAGGTAGTAAGACCTCTAGGAGTAATTAAGCTTAACGTTAAATTAAATGAATAAACTGAAACCTTGTGTGCCATTGTTGAACCAGGTAATCAGCCGGCCGATCTTGGGAAAGGCTAGATTCAAAAGTTCAACCTAAGCCTGAGTCAGTTCTTCAATTTGCAGGTTAATGGTCCTGAATTTGTTACAGAAGATGTGAAGCTTGTTACTGACGATGACATTTTTTCTCGTTTCCCCTGTTTTCCCCAGGTCTGGAAGGTTTAAAGATTACAAAGCCAGTAATAAGCTTAAAGCTGGAGCCAAACCTAAATATTGCAAAGCCCGACCCGTCCCTTTAGCAGTAAGGGGAAAGCTCGAAGCTGAAATCGACCGCCTGATTCGGGAGGGGATCTTGAAACCAGTTGACTGTTCCGCTTGGGCCACACCTACAGTACTTGTGTTTAAACCTAACGGGGACGTTAGGATAATAGGGGACTATAGCGTAACCGTCAACCCGGAGTTGGAAACGAGTACTTCCCCGTTCGGTTCGAAAGCTTGCAGTGTGTGACAAATTCTCGATTATTGATCTATCTGACACTTTCCTGCAGGTAGAACTCGATGAAGATTCTAAACCCGCCCTCACAATTTCAACTTGTAAAGGGTTATTCCAGTGGCACAGAGTCCCTTTTGGATTGGCATGTTCACCTGGAATTTTCCAGAAACGTATTGAATACGTTTTAAGGGATGTACGCGAGTTACAACCCTTTAGTGATGACATTTTAGTTGCAGGAAAACGAAGGGCGCATGATGCCGCTTTGATAAAAGTATGTTCTGCTCTGCAGGAAAATGGCGTCAAAGTTAAAAAAGGCTAAGTGTCAGTTTAATAACACCGAAATTAAATATTTAGGCTTCAAAATTAACAAAGATGGAATGTCTAACCTTCCTGAAGTCTTAGATGCTATCAGGCTGGCTCCGGAATCTCAGAATGTCTCAGAATTGAAGTCCTATTTGGGATTTATGAACCAATATGGAAAATTTGTCTCACATTTGGCAACTCTGTTGGCTCCCCTAAATAGGCTTCTTTTTTCAAAAAATCCATGGCTCTGGACACCTGAGTGTACAGATGCCGTGAGGAACGCTAAAAAGGCATTTTTGGAATCTAAAGTTCTGGTGCATTATGACCCTAATCTACCACTTAAATTGGTTTGTGACGCGTCCCCCGTCGGGGTTGGGGCCTACTTGATGCATACCATGGCTGATGGCACTGATAGGTCTATACGATTTGTCTCTCGGGCACTTAGTAAAGCAGAGCTTAACTATGCCCAATTTGATCGAGAGGCACTTTCGATAGTCTTTGGGGTTAAGCGTTTCCATCAGTTTTTGTATGGAAGGAAGTTTATATTGCAGACAGACCAAAAGCTTTACTTTGGGTGTTTGGCAATAAGGTAGCTATCCCAGCTATGGCGGCCGCGCGGATTCAGCGTTGGGCGTTATATCTAAATGGCTACCATTTTGAGTTGCAACACATCCCAGGTAAAGAAAATTTAACTGCGGATTTTTTGGCCAGAATGCCACTGCCATATGAACCACCTTCTAATGAAAAAGTGCCTGGTTACACTGTCATGAACTTAAAGGTCATGGATTCATTGCCCATTCTGTCGGATCAGTTGGAGAAATTTACCATTAAAGATAAATTGCTAGCAAAAGTTTATCGCTACATGTTGGATGGCTGGCCGGACACAGAGTTAACGAGTTTTTGAAACCCTATTTTGTGCGACGTTTGGAGTTATCTCTACAGGGTCGTGTAGTATTTTGGGGACATCGTTTGGTCATTACAGAGGTTTTGAGACCGCATGTTCTATCTGAATTACACAGTGGAGATTGCGGGATTGTTCCTATAAAAGCGCTCGCGCGTTCTAGAGTCTGGTGGCCAGGCATTGATGTCGACCTGGAAAAACTTGTAATTCATGTCAACTAAATAGGGATGAAGATGTAACTGGCCATAAACACGTTTGGGAGAGACCAGCAACAGCTTGGCAACGTTTGCATGTGGATTTTGCTGGCCCTTGTTTTGGGGGAAGAACGTTTTTGGTTGTGCTTGTATGCACCTATATATTCAAAATGAAAAGCACAACAAGTACAAGTGTCATCAAAATATTCCAAGAATTATTTTCTACTTACGGGTTATGTTAAACTATCGTGTCTGACAATGGACCGAATTTCGTAAGTGCCGAAATGGAAAATTTTGTAGCTGAGAATGGCATCAAACACATCCGAAATATTCCGTTTTAGCCAGTGAGCAATGATTCAGCTGAGAATCTTGTTAAAAGTTTCAAAAGGTCTTTAAAAGTGAGTATTTGTGAAGGCCTGAGCGTTGAAAATGCACTGATAAATTTCCTAACACACGCCCGTAGCATTCCACATTGTACTACAGGGATAAGCCTAGCTAAATTGTTTCTTGGCAGAAACCCGAAAATACGTCTATCGTTGTTGGTGCCTAACGAAAATGACAAAGTCGAAAAATCACAATTGCGTCAGCTAAAACCAACTGCACATAAGCGTGAAATAATTTATGCACTGAACCAACCTGTTTTCGCTAGAGACTATCGTATTAATTCCAAGACACGATGGCTTGAAGTAACGGTGATTGAAGTCAATTCAAGTTGTCGTTATTCTGTCAAAATAAAAACCGGTGAAGTTTGGAGAAGGCATGCAAATCAATTGCACAAGCGTGAAACGACGGAAAATACGAAGAAATCGTCAGAAAACACACCACATTCAGCGAACACACGTCAAAATTAGCGCCGAATGTGTCGTCAACATCGATTCCAAGTCGCAGTATTGGTGCGAAAATCCGTTGTGTTGGGCACGAGAGGGCGTCACCGTACGGCGCGAGTTGTCTGGAGATGCGAGTGAATCGGCGTCAAGGTCAACTGAAAGCGAAGGGCTCTTTAGGAATCGGTCGTCGTTGCGTCGCCAGCCAGGCCCGGACTGGGTAGGGGGGCTGGAGGGCGATTGCCCGGTGGGCCAGCACCCACTATCTTTTTGTTATTTGTTCATTGTAATGCTCATGCGCTAAATCTTGTAACGACCGATTCAACTGAATGCAGCAGGGGGAGTGGGGGTGGGTGCGTGTAAATTTATGAAAACTAATTCGGTGGGCTAATTTTGTGTTAATTTGGTGGGCAACTTTTTTTTTTAATTTGGTGGGCCAAAATGTGATGAGCCCGGTCATAAGAATTGAGCCAGTCTGGGCCTGTCGCCGGCTGTGCCTGTGATTGTGTTATCGCCTGGGATTAGAGATGTGCGTCGCCGTAGAGTAGCCGCCCCTGATGCCATGCCGATTCTACAACGCGAGGATTTACCAAATCCACAAACTGTCCGTGAAGCTGGGGGAGTTGTTTCACAAACTGTCTGTGGAACGGGAATTCTTGTTCCAGTGCGTCGTTCTAGTAGAATTGTGAAAGCGCCGCAGCGTTTAAATCTTTGATCTGGTTTAGTATTACCTTTGGATGTCAGGCAGCCGCTTTTATGATTTATCTTTGTTTCTTGCTTGGTTTGCCTTGGTTTTGGTGTTTTTCTGTCCTGTTTTTATAGATTATTCGTGTTGTTGTTTGTAGTGCTTGTTCGAATAATTATTTTTTTTGGGGGGGACAGTAGAAAGATGAAGCCATTGTTTACAGGAGTAAGGACATAGTTTTATAAGGGGGGAATTTGTACATACTTGGTTTTCTTTGTACATAGAAAGTTTAAGCAATGTTGAATTGTAAGTAGCAGTCATCTATTTTCTTGGGGGTGACTGTGGTGTCTGTGGGTAGCACCACTTTAGTAATAGCACCACTTTAGTAATAGCTTTTCCCTGCCTATCACTAGGGGCAGTAATGTTTCCCTTAATTAGCTATGTACAGTTTACATTGCATCTTGGGTTGTACCAAGATGCATCGTGGATATTAATAAAGCCTATATAATGTCTCAGCCAGTAGTGACACCTGCTGCCTGTTGTCTACCCGTAATGCTACTAGTTGTCACTCCTTTCTGCACACCTTACGGTGTGGGTGGGACTAGGACTGTGCGAAAATCGAAACTTTCGATTCGATTTCGATTTTATTATGTTGTCGAAATCGAATCGAATCCGTCTAAATCAAAATAGAAAAATTCGATTAACAAGATTCCCACCGATTAACGAGATTCCCACCGATTAATGAGATTCCCACCGAGTAACGAGATACCCATCTAGTAACTAGTTGAACTATTTTCGATTTTTTGAACATGTTTCAGTAAATACACTCAATAAAGTTTAACAAAAAAATTTGAATCAAGTAAAGCATTAACTTTAGTCAAAAATGTGTAATGACTTCGTTTTATATGGCAACTGCGCATGGTACCATGTTAATCATTGCTAAAATAGTGTAGTCAATGCCTTACAACATGCCAGTTTAAGTTTAGCAATCAACTAAGGGGCAATAATTTGCCAAACTTGCACAATATATGAAGTTAATTTGACTTGACTAAATAAGATCTAAGGATGGTGCTACTCAAGAGGGGGAGTGGGGGAAGGTGGAAGCTTGCTTTCTAACTTTGTGTTAAAACCAAAATGTAGTTTTGCGCAATGAAGACGTAATTCAAAGTTCAATGTATTGAAGTAATATTAGTTTACAGGATGTAATTACTTAAAATTAATATCTTTTTCAAAGGCTAGCCCTTATTGATAAAAAATGAAAACAAAATAGTTTAAAATCGAAAAAGAAAAAAATTGAATTTCGAAATCGAATAATAATCGAAATCGAGATGTTCTTCCCCAAAATCGATCGAAATCGAATCGAACCCAAAATATTAAAACCGCACATCCCTAGGTGGGACCCTAGATTATTAGCACATATGCTACAGAGACCTATACAGTTAGTCGGCCAAGGAACCGAAATGGCAGTGTAGGGACTGAAAGAATCACAAGTGCCGGTGGTGTGAAGAGGCAACCGGTGGCCGGGAAGAGTGCCGACTGCGAAGTCTGAAGAAAAAGTGACCAGAAGAAGTGTAGTATCACAGGTGACTGCACAAAAGTTCGGTCGACGCTGTAGTTGTTTTCGATGTGTTTTTTTTGTGTGCGTGTTCTCAATCTGGGTAGTCCTGGATGGGTCAGTGAGAAGGCGGTTCCTCGAAATCCACGCGCCATGCCTCTGGCACGTCGGCGACAGTCTGTGCATGGAAGGTTGTGAGACGAGACATCCAAGCCAGACCGGCGAAGACAGGGTCGAATGAAGCAGTGTCATCGAACTGCCAAACATTATATGCCGACAGATTCGGAAGCCTTGGGACGAGGAGGCTGTTAACCATGTGGCGACTGCAAGATCAACTGACTGGTTGGCATGCGTGCTAGGAGGAGGACCAGAATCGTTATGAGAGACCGTAGCCAGAAAGAGGCACAGGGATCACCGGTGTGACTTTAGCTGAAGATGGAACAGGAGATTCCGACGATGCAGAACTCCGGTACCCGTGTGGTAGTGGTGGAGCAGTGCCAGGCACTGCCGAGGCTCCCTGTATTGTGCTGGGTCGAGAAGACGTAAAAGAAGGCAACACCTGAGGCTTTGGTGAAGGACAACTGTAGGGCGACCAGCGTGTCCTGGAAGGGTTACAACGCTGCACCCTCCAGGGTGGGGAAGGAGTAAGGGAGAAATCCAATGGAATTTCTCTTTCATGAGGATGGAATGAAGAGAGGTTGCCCGCTGTTGTAGACGTCCAATCTGATCTGCAAAGGTGGAGTTTGAGTCCTTGATAAAAAGGACAGTTTCTGCATGCTGGTGCACCGCTGCTGGAGCACCGGTAGTTGTGCTGCCGTAGAGCGTAAAGAGTCAAGTTCCTGAGAGAAAGACCGAGCCACGGAGAGGAGAGATTCACAGTTAATATTAAAATGGGCAACATCCTCTGAAGAAAGCTTCAAAGCCCCCGCAAGAGAGAGGCACGAAGGACATTGACAGTTGGAAAATTTAGCCAAGTGGTTGAAGGAGCGACCGCTTTAGATGGAGATGTGGACCGAAGCTGAACGGGTGAAGCGGCCGAAGAAGAAATAGTCTTAGTGGAACCAGAAGGGGCAAGACCCTTGTTCTTGGTGTGCATGTCAAGAGTTGATTTGTATTTCTGAAGTGACGTGGACGGAGGAGAACAAGTCGATGCATTATTGGCCACCGGAGGAGGAGCGACCGGTAGGGTTCAGGCGGGTGCAGGAGCCGTCAAGAAGTTTTCAGGCAGTGCGGCTTCTTGGTGACTATTGAAGAAGGGCCCTGTGGGGAACCGGGAATGTCAGATTGATTAGCACGTTGAGTTGCCCGCTGGACTGCGCGTTTTCGTGACTTGGCGTGACGACGCAGAATTTCTTGCCATTGTTTTTCTGAAAGACGAATACAAACACTCCACGTTCTATGAAATTGACAGCAGGGGTATGGATCCAAATGACTTTTGGCACCAGTGAATTTGAGGCACGAACAACGTACAGGGTCCGGATATGGCCAGACGTGACCCGCAACAGGGGCAGAAGTGACTGTGGTAGCTGCATAATGATCTGCTGAAGACACGACAACGGTTGGAGCTGGTGTAGAATCCATGGCACCGGTTGTACCTGGAAGAAAGGTCCAGTGGCGTGTCAAAGGTCAGACGCGAGCCAAATTCGGAAGAAGGGGAAACCCGGACAAAGCGCAGGAAAATACTGAAGATGTGCACGGTCTGGCGGCAAAGAGAAGAGTGTCTCGAGAGACTGCTGGCCAAGGTCGTGGCTGGCGGCCGTAACAATGCTGAAGGAAGGGGGGGGGGGGGGGGGGGGTAAACAGAAGAGGATGCGGTCGGAGCGGCACGATAGTCCGACCGGAAGATGAGAACCTGCAGTTTGATGGAGAGCAAGGAGTCTGGAAGTGTCGGAGAACAAGCGAAGGTGAATTCAAAAAGCCTCTACCGTTCCTGGTCGTCATAATCACCGAAGACGCTTATCACAGACCTCCCGACTGCCTGGTGCGAAGCAGTGTAATACTTCGCACAACACTCATCGGTTCTGCTCCCCCCCCCCACCTTCGTTTTCCTCTACTCTTCTGTCTGTATGCGCGTTACCCCTGACCTTTCTTGAATAGTTGGAGGGGATCGGAGGCAGAATACAGATTAGTGCCCGCAGGAGTATGTCCAAGGCAACCGAAGACTTGCTGAAGAGAAAGCGGACACCAGAAGGTGGTGTCCGGTTGGGACGAGAAGACTGGAGAACTCATTATTCAAATGTGGGCTGCAGATTAAAGCAGGAAGAGGCCACCGGTGAAAGATCCACAGACGGAGAACGCTAGAAGAAAACCCACACGCGGTGGAGCCTAAGGAAGAAAGCTGAAGCTAGGGATTGAGCCTTCAAAAGAAGGACACTGCTATAGTATAAGACAAATCAGGTAATACATGTTTTCGATGGCAGTAAAAAGAACGTTTTGCCGGCCGGCTAAAAATGGTTTCTTTGTGCCTAAAACATACTTAACCTGATAATTTAGCATTACATTCCTCGAATGTGATGTTCCCCTGGAGGTTTCTTCCGGTGCGCAGCCGCCTGCTTGCATGTCCCTACTGCGCATGTGCGTGGCAGTACTCCCTTATAAAACAAGCGCGCGGACGCTTTCGGCATTCATTTTACTCTAAATATGTCAGGCGGTGACTCGAGAGGGGAGACAGGGTGGGAGTAGGTTAAGTAAGTTTTAGGCACAAAGAAACCATTTTTAGCCGGCCTGGCTGGGGGGCCAGCAAAATGTTCTTTCTTTGTTGCCAAAACGTCTTAACCTGATAATTTAGCATTATCAGTACACCTCGTCAAAGATTGGTGGCGGGCACCGTCCTGACGAGCGCCCCGGGATGCAAGCAGGCGTTTCCCCAAAAAATTTTTTATCTGGAAAAGAAAAAATTTGTACTTTATTCAGAACAGGCGTAGAACAGGAACTTGGACCTCTTTCGTAGGATTTGGTGGCCCTAAAAAGGGCCGTTGTTTGGGTCTTGCTTCCTCGGGGATGGCTTGCTTCCATCTGGGTGGGTTGCTTCCATCTGGGTGGGTTGCTTCCATCTGGGTGGGTTGCTTCCATCTGGGTGGCTTACTTCCTTCATGGATGGCTTGCTTCTGTATTCTGAGTGCTTAATGGGGGGGTTGACTACAGTTCTGGCTGCGACGATTGGTCCCAGCCGGTGTAGACCTGATTCTTCTCTCGACATGTCCCTGAGGTAGTGGGAGGTGAAGGTCGATTGATAGCGCCAAGACGCTGCTGTTAGGATGTCTTCTATCGGAATAGCGTTGTGATGGGCCCATGATGTGGACACAGCTTGCACTTCGTGAGCCGTCACTCTCATGCTCTCATTCGGAGTTTTCTCATATGCTGCTTCGATTGTTTTCTTGATCCATCTCGATACCATGGCTGCTGACGTTTCGCCGGATTGGGGGTCAACTGGGAGAAAAAGTTGGTTTCTTCCTCGGTGGATGTCTTCATGACGTGTCTGGGCTAGGTAGAAGCGTAAGGCTCAGACTGGGCAGAGAAGGCATTCAGGTTCGATGCCGACTAGGGTGGATGGAGCCGGGAAAGTGATTGGTTTCGGTGGTTCCGAGGGTTTTTGTGTTTTCGTTCTGAATGTTGATCTTGGGTAGAGAGTAACAGAGGAAAAGTTGGAGCCGAAGATGCAGTATGCTGGGTCTGCTGAGAGGGCTTGGATTTCCACACACCGAAGGCTGGCTGCAAGAGTGACGAGAAACACCGTCTTGCGGGTCATGAGATGAAGAGAGGTGTCCTGAAGGGGTTCATATGGTTCACCCATTAGGGACTGGAGGACGAGTGAAAGGTCCCAGTGTGTTATTGACCTTCTGGTGGTGGGTCTTTCGTTTTCGTATGAGCGTAGAAGGGCAGAGATTCGGAAGTCTTTAAGCAGGTTCGTGTTGTTGGCGGCTTTGAAAACGGTGTTTAGGGCACATCGGTAGACCAGAATTGTAGAGCCTTTGAGTTTGTCGATGTTAAACAAGTCTCTGAAGAAGTTTAGAAGGGTGGGAAGAGGTGGGTTGATAGGATTAGCTTGTTTTGTGATACACCAACGAATCCATTTGGACCAGTGGCTGTCATGCATCCGGTTAGTGGAATCCCTGGTTGCCTTTGAGGCGATGCGTTCGGCCTCTTCTTGATGAATTCCAGCCTTTTTGAGGAGTTTGATGATAGTAGCCACCCGTGTAGGTTGAGGTTTGGTACATTCGGGTGTAGCTTTGTTCCTTTCTGTTGGGACAGAAGATCTGGATGAGGGGGTAGACTTCTGGGAGTGTCGACTAGTAGTTCCAGAAGGAGCGGAACCATGCTGCTGATGGCCAGAGAGGAGCTACGAGTAGGAACAAGCTCTGGCTTGCTTCGATCTTTAGAAGAACTTGTGGAAGTAGATTGAAGGGGGGAAAGAGGTAGGCGAACAGGTTTTGCTATGGGAACGTTAAGGCGTCTACTGCTACTGCTGTTTCGTCCGGAATCGGACTTATGTAGAGGGGAAGTCTGGCATTGTGCCTCGCGGCGAACAGGTCTATCATCAGAGTGCCCCAAATGGTGAAAAGAGATTCGCAAATGGATTTCTTCAGGCACCATTCGCCTGTCGGTGGTTTCTGGCGTGACAGAGAGTCGGCAATCACATTCCTGTTGCCTGGGATGTGGAGAGGAAGGAGTGTGATGTTGTGTGGTATGCAGAGGTTAAAAATTTCTGACGTTAAGCTGTGGCGAGATCTGGATTTCGTTCCTCCTCCTTTCCTTATGTAGGCTAGGGCAGTCATATTGTCGAACTGGACTTGTATTGTCTTGTTTCTGATTTTCGGGAGGAAATGAAGCAGAGCAAGTAGGATTGCTTGAAGCTCGAGGGTGTTGATGTGATCCCTGCAGGTTGGAGGCCAAAGGCCTGAGACTTCTTGAGTGCCAAGATGGGCACACCAGCCGGTTCTCGAGACGTCCGTAAAGATGAGCAGATCGAGATGTGGCTCGTGAAGAGATTGTGTCTTCGTGAGGTTGGTGACGTCTGACCACCAAAGGAGGGAGTCCAGAGGAAAGTCGGGATTGAAGGGGATTTGTTTGTCCGGACGGTCCTGATTGCTTGCAGGCTTGTCTATGCGGTGGTGGTGAAACGGTCTTAACATCCATCGGCCGTAGGGAACGAGGTTCGCCATTGCGTCCATTTTCCCGATGAGGGAGAGTAGTTCCCGAGGAGAAAAACTTGTTTTCGACCGAAAGAGACAGGCGTGGAGAAGATCTTCTATTCGTTCTGGGGAGGGGGCAATTCTTGCTGTGCGGAGGTCGAAAGAGGCACCGAGAAAGGTGAAGATTTGTGCTGGTGTTAGGCGAGATTTTGAGTAGTTCACTCCGAAGCCCAGTCGGTTTAGCAGGGAAATGGTCTTGTCCTTGTTATGTCCCAGTACGAGAGGGTCCATATTGTTGAGGTCCCAGTCGTCCAGATAGGCGTTGGCCTGAATTTCGTTTTGGTGTAGGTTTACCAAAATTGGTTTGAGAACAGTCGTGAAGATTCTGGGGGCTGCATTCAGGCCAAAGGGAAGACCGCAGAATTCGTAAACTTTTTGGTTGTAAATGAATTGAAAGAGGTGCGTGATGGCTGGATGGAGCGGGACGTGGAGCGGGACGTGGAGGTAAGCGTCTTCCAGGTCGATTGTGATTGTCCAGTCGTTTTGTTTGAACAAAAGACGGATGGAATCAAGTGTTTCCATTTTGAAGTAGTTGTTGAGGATGTATCTGTTGAGAGGTTTCAAGTTGAAAATCAGACGGGAGCCTTCTGACTTCTTTGGTCGGGTGAAGATAGCACTGTAGAAACCTGGGCCTGGCTTACGGCATTCCTGTATTGCGTCTTTCCATAGGAGTTCTTTTGTTAAAATTTCTAACGAAAGTAGTGGAGTTACCAGTGGTGAGAATTCCCACGGCGGTATCGGGAGAAGCGGGGGTTTCGAAAGAAATTCCGGACGAAAGCCGTGTTCGATGATGAAAAGGACTTCTGTGTTTGATGTTAATTGTAGCCAAAACGGGAGGAATCAGCGTAATCTGGCACCGACTGGAAGGCAGGATGGGTGAGTGGCGTCATTGTTGATTCTTACGCAAGCCGCTTCTGCCCCTTGTTGACGAGTGGCGGCTCGCTTCTGGTTGCGTTGGCCGGAACGGGAGCGAGGCTGGACCGTCCGAAAGGGCTGCGAGTTTCTCGGGCGAAAGTCGGTGGGACGGGGAGACTGAGAGGGAGCCGATGTTTTGTTCCAATTGTCCAGAGGAGGACGGGGAATGGGCTGTTTATTCTTCAGAGCCAGACGAAAAGTGGAGGAGACTTGCTTTTGCGGTTTGGGCTTCCTAGAGATGTCTAGGTGAGGAGCGAGAGTCGGGATGAGACCACGAAAGAGCGTGTCCGACTCATGGATGGGCTGGTTCCGGAGCCGGTGCATCGTGGAGACGTTCAGGTTGGCGGCGGACGAAAGAGCAATTTCCCGGAGGAGTAGGGTGTTGTTAAAAAGGGCTCTGGTAGCCCAGTTGATGGAATGGTACGTGGCGAAGCTTGCCTTCTGGAAGAGCTGCGTGGTTAGGGACGAAAGATTGCGTAGTTCTTCGGGACTTGCGTCCGGAGATAATTTCTCGCACAAGGCGTTTACCGAAGTGTTGAGAACGTCGGCTTGTGAAGCGGCACGAAGATTCAGCCGGAGGCACTTGTCGTTTTCGTACAGGACGAAAGTCGGGTCGTCAGCGTTCTTGGGAATCGATAGAGCGGTGCCGAAGTCCATTTTTACCTCGCTGCCGAAGAATTCCAATCCGGGTAGGTTGCGAAGTTGTTCAGGTTTGTGGTTGCTTTCACGGCCTGGTCGAGGTGGAGGTGGTTCCTTGTCGAGAACGAGGGGATTGCCCTTGCAGGGAGCCTTCATTCCGGAGGAGGCTGGTTAACAGCCTGGTGGATTGCCCAAGAAGGTTGCGAGGTTTGGATTCTTTGTCTCTGAGAGCAAAGCCGTAGCCAGTTTCCAGCCCACGGTTGATCACGGGAGCGTGTTGACTGCGAAGGTTTGAAGAGGAAGCAGTCGGGAATAGTTTCTTCAACCGTTTTTAAAAGTAAAACCAGTGGGAAGGTCTGGTCGTCGGCGGCATCGTCGGGGAAGTGGATCCTCTTGCCGGACGAAAGTGAAGCGGTAGGCGGCAAGGCTTCAGTGGCAGCCGCGGGGACGGCAGAGGGAGAAGCTTGCGGACGAGAGGGGGAGGACGGCTTGCGTTTCTTGAGAGCGCCAGAGGGAGGCGTCGAGTCCCGTTTACGGGAGTCACGGCTGGAGGCAGAAGTAATCCAGGCTTGCGTACGAGCGTGTCGGGCGGAAGACGTGCAGGAGGGAGGCCGCATGGGATTGTCTTGCATCACACGGACCGTTTCCTGGACGATGTTCCGGACTTCGCTGCGTGAAACGCTTCTACCTATTCGGGAGGAGTTGGACGATAAATCCAAAGGAGAGTTGCGGGCAGGCGAGCGAGAAGCTGCCGATGCTCGTTGAAGGGATTTCTTGGCTTCACTGTAGATTATTTTCGCCCGTTGAAAGTCCTCTTGTAGGGCGGAAAGATCCAATGGCTCTGCCGGCGGGGTGCGCTGGCCGGGTTGCAAGGGATAGTCCGTGAAAACATCGACGTTTGAAAGTGGTGCTTCAGTGAAGGAGGCAGCAGGGATCGGGCCGACGGCGGCGAGGTCGAGGGCGGAGACCAGCGATCGCCGAGGGTGATAGCAGTAGCTTGCGGACGAAGGAGAGCATGAGAGGGAGCGGCGAGCGAAGTGGGAACTTCGGATGCGGCGGCCATCATCGGGTAGAATCCAGATTTCCGTGCGAAAGACAGGGGAACTGCGGCGCGAGGTGGCGTGGAGACACCTCTATAGGAAAAATGAATGCCGAAAGCGTCCGCGCTCTCGCTTTTATAAGGGAGTACTGCCACGCACATGCGCAGTAGGGACATGCAAGCAGGCAGCTGCGCACCGGAAGAAACCTCCAGGGGAACATCATATTCGAGAAATGTAATGCTAAATTATCAGGTTAAGATGTTTTGGCAACAAAGAAACAATTATTTTGAAAAAGGCTCGTGGTACTTTAGTATTACAACAATTTTTTTTAAAGTACAAATTCAACTTCCACAATTGTCATTTCACTAAGCAAACACGCAAACTTCCATAAACTCAAAACTTACTACTAAGTCCAGCGAATTTCTTCATCAGGATTTAAAAGGTTTATTTGGTCCCTAATCACATCTCGCTGCCTCTATGTTTACAATCGCCGTTTTCGTAATCGTGACCTCTTATATTTGCCGGGTGGTTGCACATTGGAATTCTCTTCTCTGTTCCCATCGCCTACTCAATTTTCGTTAATTCCAACGTCACCCAGGTGCCCCACTTAGGATTTGATAGTCCTTGAATGTTCATAAGAGGTTTATTATGCAATTCATGTTGTTTAATTGCTATCGATTACAGGCATCTAAGCAGTTTATCTCGTGCCGAGTTTGAGCTCAAAAGCGTTTTGGTTTTCTCCATATCAATTGTGTTACGTGTCTCCATGCAACACACTGCTATACCGTTGTCCTCCATCTCATTTCTCAAATTCGCCATGTGTTGTGCCAGTATCACTCGTACTCTTTCCTGGTCTCACCAACATAAACCGCCTAAAAGTCACTGCACGAGACACAGCACACCTCTTCTCTGTTCCATGTAATGATTGTGAGCCGTTTATATTGATGAAACAGGCCCCACGCCCCAGGAAAGTGGAGCAGAAGGATTAACAGATCATCACGGAGTAAACATGTACAATGTTACCAAGTTTTTATGAGGTGAAATTGTGCTGTAGCATGTTTCATAATCCCAACACTGCTGGTTTTTGAGCCCCGACCATTTGACCAATTTTCCATAGATCTTCAGAATACAGGGGTAGGCATACCCTCCTCTTCACACCCTTTGTCAACTTGTGCTGTTTCCGGCTTTTGCGGATGTAGAAACTACAATTCCATTTTTGGTAGAAAAACATTTTCGCATTCTAAAACATGTTCACCTAATTTGGCCCACAGCTTACGCATTCTTTTAACGCAAGTGCTGTAAGCCTTACGAACGAAAAGCCGGCATTCTTACAACAGCGCAGAAACACGAGCGCCATCAAGCCCGCATTCTGGATTAAAACACCGGATGATTATCGTGTTGCCCTAATAATTACTAGACTTTTTTAGTTGAGATGGGACATTGTAAACGAGCCAATGTTACTACTGTAAGGGAGAATAATATCACTTTCATCTGAGCCACGCCGACGAGCCGGTGGCTCAGCCAGTTGTAGGGTTGGGCTATGACGTAGGTGTGACCTCAGGAGTTGGGGGAATACGAGGGATTCCCCTAAGCAAGCTGTTTCATAGAAGAAGTTTGGTAACCCAAATTGGCGGGCTTTTGTGAACGAGTAAAATGCTAGTACATCAAAGGGCGCCGCGGCCCAGTAAAAGGCCAGACTTTTGTTGTGGCCAGCATTCCTGCTCCAAGACAAAGACTATTGGCTGTAAGGAAGTGGAATCAACTGTTTGCAGCATCCCAATCTAGGCTGAGGGACTCTCCAGGGAAGTCAAGGCTAGGAGTGTGAAGGCTATATTGTGATCCTGTGGTAATTATAGTGTAGCAAATCGTGGAGTATCTTTTAGGACTACTCATAGTGGGTAATTAAGAGAAGATTATTCCTGCACGTAATTACGGCATAAAGATAGTGTAACTACAATTCTGTGGAACCCCAAACCTCAAGGAGGAGATGAAGGCCTATTTCGCAACTTAATTAACTGTGTGCTGTCTGTTTAAGTAGTAATCCTCGAATCCAGCATATTACAACATGGGAACGGCTTTTCCACAAACGTATTCCACCAGAAGATGAAAATGGGCCAGATCGGCTCTGGGGACAACTCTTTTCTTTCTGCCTATGCTAAGGCCATGCAAAAAAAAAAATTGTTTGGTTTACGGGCGAGGTTGCAAATTGAAGCACCACATTTCTGCCCACATTTCTTTGACATGTATCTAGCTCAAAGCTGAAAGAGTATGCAGTCAGCCAAAAAAAGTATAATATTCTGCTAATGTTATTTGTGTCGTCTAGTATTAAAAATAATTAAGTTTTTTTCCAAATAACTTCTAACTTCTTAGTGGTTTGAGCTAGAGGTTTGAATTTGCATCATTGAAAAGCTAGTTTCTAGCCAGTTAAAATGGTATGCTGGAACGTTAAAAACGGTCAAAATTTGGCGAAAATAAGATTTTTAGCGGGTGGACCAAACGAGGTAAAAAATGTTGACCCGCGATAACTTAAGGCACCCGCACGTAAACAATTAACTTTGCATGGCCTAAGCATTTAAAAACACTGAACGCACAAAATTGAATGAACGTCATACGACGTTTGAAGTCCCTCAGAAACATTTGGTGAGGACGTCATACGATGTTTGAGGCCCCTCAGAAACATTTGGTGAGGACGTCATTCGACGTTCGTGGCCCACTAGTGGTTAAAAGGAAAAAATACCACCAGCTCCTAAACTTCATGTCACGACGCTTGGAGGTGCGTTAAGAAGAAGTGCTTGAGACGGGAAAAAGCATTTCATCTCAAGCATATCTAGCTCAATGCTTGCAAAACAGGACCAATGAGCTGGATATGTGACACCTGGAAGTGATTTTTGTTTTTAACTTAATTATAAAAGCACTTTCTGCAAATTAAGAATCTTAAGGAGAGGACGAGGTACATGCGTGAAAACAGGATTCATGTATAACAATAGCCGGGATATAACGTTATAATTTTAAAGCTCTGCTAGTTATTGTTTAACAAGGTTTTACTGTATCGGAGCATTTTCTCAAAAAATGGTGTACAGTAAAACCTCTTTAATACGAACTTTAAGGGGACTGCTAAAAATGTTCTTATTAACCGTAGTTCTTATTAGGCGGACGAGAGAAATTGCACTGCAACTTAAAAAAAAATGTAGCCTACCGGTATACGGTATTTTCTTTTCATTTGTCCTTGACCTTCGCGTTTGTACAAACGAACAGAACTCTTATCACTTCCCAAGATGGAGTCAACTAGCGATTGATGTTTTGCGTGAAACAAAACGCAATTCAAGGGGGAGGAAAAAGAATCCATTACAAACACCAAATTCGTAAAAATAAGCTAGAATTGTAAATATTTGTTCGTCTTATCAGTACTTTCGTATTAACAGAGTTCGTTATAGCCGTATATATTTAGTGCTGACTGAGTAGCTGACCAACCAAAATCTTGAAAAAAGTTCTTATTAAGCGGGAATTCTTGTTATCAGAGTTCTTATTAACGAGGTTATATTGTAGTAAAAATGTGTTCAGTAAAAACCCTGTCGCAATGATACCTCATAGGTAGGGATCGACCGAATCCGAATCAGATCTGATCCCAGACTTTTAGCCTATGATTCATAGTCTATTCGGATAGATGTTTTTTTTTTTAATATCACTAATATTTGGCAGATTTGGACATTCCAATATACCATTTGAAGCATTTTTTTCCAGCAGCTTTCCAAAGGAGCAGAATGCTAATAGCTACCATAAACTGTTCAAAAGTTATAGGGGAACGAAAAACCAATCAACAAGTTGTTAAAAGGTTTATTCAGTTTTTAAAGTGTACAGGTACAGAGAAAATTTAATCATGTAAATTACAAAAGGCTGAAAGAGTTGACTAACACTTTATTTTGGATTCGGCAAATTTTGTAAATTATGCGGATCTGATCCGAATTTGGCACACAGTTGACTAACACTTTATTTTGGATTCGGCAAATTTTGTAAATTATGCGGATCTGATCCGAATTTGGCAGAAGTAGACTCAGTAAACAAATGATGGAGTTCTTTACGGTGAAAAATTACAATATTTTCCGAGACTTTATGTCCAACTTGATTAACACTCATCTTCACCAAGTTAAGATATTAGATCGTTTAAAAACTCGATCTCACAATATCTTGCGAATTTTCGACAGCTTTAGCAAGTTTGGTGGTATAACTGCTTCACATCTGTCTTCCTCAGGCACTAAGTTTCAGTCCGTTCTCCGTCTCCAACTACGTCTTCATTTTGTGTTTTGAAAAACGGCGCCACCCACTGCATGGAGACAAAGCATCTGATTGACTGGAAAAATACCGAGACGCTCCTAATTTCTAACAACAGAAGTGACGCACATCTACGAGGACTAGAGTCCCTCGCTATTGTTGAGCACACCAGAAAGCACAAGAAATTAATGAATTTACAAGGGCCATCAAATCCCACCATTAGCCATTTAATAAGCAGAGAGGTTAGCACTCACCTAGAAACGCATTGGAACAAGCAACAGCGTAAATACGAGAGGCTACGGAAGGCACCGTTTTTCAAAACACAAAATGAAGACGTAGTTGGAGACGGAGAACGGACTGAAACTTAGTGCCTGAGGAAGACAGATGTGAAGCAGTTATACCACCAAACTTGCTAAAGCTGTCGAAAATTCGCAAGATATTGTGAGATCGAGTTTTTAAACGATCTAATATCTTAACTTGGTGAAGATGAGTGTTAATCAAGTTGGACATAAAGTCTCGGAAAATAAAGTAGACTCAGTCGATCCCTACGCACAGGATTAAAAAAATTAACAGTTATACTAGCTGAATCCCGCGCTACACATAGGTAGTTTTGAGTGCACAGTTTGCAACAATGGTTACGTATGGTAGCTCATGTGTACGTTCACGTTCGAGCAAATTAAGCGTCTTCAAATTTTTGTGCTCACTGGCTAGCAAACGCTGATTTTCGTTTGCTTCACTCACTCAATCAGCCCATCCAGTGACTCAAATCCCCTGCCCCCCACCTAATGAATCCCACTTTCTAATGATCACTTCTATCACATTCTTACAGCCATGTTCATGCTGGCTGAAATGAATAAGGCTCAAGGTGATCTCGAAGCTGTCCCTTTGAGACGCATGCTGTCCTGAAAAGCTTTCCCGCAATGCAATCCCTTCAACCAGACGCACTTGGCCGTGGGTCGTGGCTGGTCAGTGCCGCTGCTTGACCTTGTGTAATTTTATATATATATCCTGTGGTTTGAAACAAAACCTACCTAAATATAAATAACAGACGTTAACATTAATGATTTAATGCTGGAAAACATTTTTGGGACTCCAAGTTCCATTTAAATAATTGTTCAGAAGCTTTCATAGCTGATAGTAGCATCAATCTTCAGCTTCTGGTAGAGTATTCAAAAATCTAAATCTGGGAGGAATTACCCTTCACCCCTCCCGGCAACCCACAAACATCCTCCCACTCTGCATGCAGACGGTTTTCGTCCGATTTTTGTCTGGCAGGCAGTAGAATTACTGGACTGCAAAATTAAGCAGTGGATGAAACGCAAGACTGTACACAAAAGAAAAACGGCCATTGACATCGTCTTACCAATATCCGTACACCAAAACTTTTAATTCATCCGAGGGCCATTGACACACTGCTATATACAGATCTTCAGATATTCCGTTATCGCCAAATAAACGAACTTCAGAGACCTAAAACATAACAATTACACTTCAAAACTTAAACCAATACTATTTGCTTTACGAAAAAAAAAAAGTATACTTTTCCTCGATGTTTTTAAGAAAACTGATCTGATGCTGGTCTTCTGCAACAATTTTTTTTTTACGTTCTAGGGCTCGAGCCTTTTATTTCAAATAAAACCAGTCCAACTTACTTGTTTTAGTCGCTGGTATGGAATGAATCGCCACCATTGCAGCTTATATACATAAACCGGAAATGATGTTGGCAATTCAGCTTCTACTTGTAGAGTGTACGAAATAACAAACTGACCATCCTTGGTGAAACCCAAGAAAACATGGCTGCAAAAACAAAAAACAAAAATACTATTTAATAAACGAAGGCAGGTCTCAAAGTCAAACTAAAGTCAGTGGAGTAAACGCCCTCCCCTTAAAATCGTGGTTTCTTCTGCAAAATTAGCTAAAAGCTCCACATTTAAATAAAGCAACAGCAGAACACATCCTTTGGCAGCCTTTTGTCATTGTCGTATCCATACAGTGAGTAAAAGAAGAGTGAGGGGAAAACAAATGTCACACTGCCTGCTGACTCACTTGACCTCTGTGCGGCCCTTATCCCTCCCCTGGATTGGCAGTGGACTCATCCTCTACTCGTACCTGCAGTAGCCGGAAATGCCTCTCCTGTCACCACTCCCCTCTTCACAGGATGTTGCAATAGGATGTAAATTTCAACTTATTGTAAATTCAAATATACTGATTAGTCGATAATTTACGAGTGTGCGAGTTCTAACTTGCACCGGCGGCATAACAATCTATTAGCAGCAATAATAATAACCACACTTTCGGCAGGCAAGTAAGGGAGGCCACACAAGGTTATAAGCCAAACGAATGTATTGTTTAGTCAAAGGTCAAATCAGTTAGTTGTTAGTGGGTGTTAAATTCCCAATTTATAACACTCTTAAACTTAAGGGGTCAGGGGCCTATACTCTAGTAACACAACTGCATCCTTGCCAAAGTAAAGACTACACTATAATATTTCATATCGTTCCTGACTATTTTGTCCCTAATAACAATCTGGTTTAGTCTGTCAACTTTGACTTAACTTTTGCTTATCAAAGGCACCAGGAGCTCAGAGACAGCCTCAGTGTCAGAACTGGAATCCAAGTCTAATTTATTCTGCTGGGGGCTTGCTTTTATACCCCAGAGGGCTAACTGATCCTACAGTAAGGTTTGACTGAACGCGTCTGAACTTGTTCCTGGGCAAGTCTGGGCTTATTCCCTACTGGCTGGTTGAAACCGGATCTTTCTAGTGTGAACAGGTGGATCCTGAGGAGCTCTAAGACCACTGCGCTGAAATATTCCCCAGTTTGCCTAAAGATCAGTGGAGTTGTGAGCCTAATAAATATGGGAGGCCTCGCCAGGTTGGAACACTGAATTCAAACGGTAATACGCGTGGTGACGATGTAGAAAGAAGCTTTCCAACGAGTACGAGTTCCTGATGAAGATAGACAAACAGTCTGTCGAAAATTCGCAAGAATACTGGTAGATTGTATTCCTTATTCTGAAATTGTGCGTATTCCTTCCTGAACGAAATTATGAAATTGTGTGCTGAAATTACTTTCCTGAAATCCGTGTTTACCGAATTGAACAAGTTCTAAAACCTGTATTTAATTTTCAAGGCTAACTTGGCGTCTTGTTTGTGTATGGAAACTATTTGCTCTTCCCGGACGTCTGAGTGTGTCCACGTCGTTTATACGTTACGCATTGTTTCTAACTTAATGTGTCCAAGGTGAACAAAACGTTAGTTGAAAATTAAGTATGGGTTTTATATCACATTCGTACAAGTTCTTGCTCAGTGCGAGGGCAACTAAATCTAATTCTTAATTTATATATATTTACAAAAACACAACGGAAAAAGAGCCATTAAAATACAATATTTTAAAGGCAATATCGAATATTGTCCATATGCTGTATTTGCTTTGTCTTAACTTTAATAGTTGCTTGGTTTTTTTTCTTGTTATGTAGCTTTTTAACTTGCCAGTAATGTCTACAATGTAAATACGTTCGCCCAACACATGGCTATGAACGGTCTTTTCTAACCAATCCCGCCTGTATCGGTTTGGAATCGCCGAATCGTTCTGACGTAGCAAGAACTCGTCACGGCCCCTCTCCAGTACTTTCCACATCACAAATGAAATGAAAAGTTACATTAACGAAGCAAGAAACGTTCAAAACACACTGAAGACAACGTGTTTTGTTGGTGCAATCAGGACGGCCTAAACTACAACCAGAAGTAGCCGACGGGTGACAGGACGCACAGGTCGAAGCTGGGCGACAGGTCGCACAGAGCGGAAGAGAGCATGTCAACAAACGAAGGCAAGGGGAAAAAAACCGAAAGAAATCGCTTAACAGAAAAAAAAGAGAAAATTAGTGGAAATTTCTCATCCCTGGTTTTTGGAATCGTAGCTGTCTTCTCCCATTCAAACTGTCAGTTATTGTCGTAGTGGCTTATTACAGCGTGCCTGGGCTCCATAACCTGTTATAGAGCTGTATTTCTATATACCATGGTTAATTACTACATACACAGTGGTTTAACAGTTACCATCTTAAACATAAGCCATAAACAGAGTAGCGTAATAATGGTAGTATGAACGGGAGAAAAGGCTAGCTGACCGAGCTAGCGACTTGCTGAAACGGCTAGCTCTGAAGCTGTGCCAATCCCACAATGGCACAGAGGTACACATGGGGTCTTTGTAAACTTGCTTCTTTAGTAGGCAAAGTCCTTTTTGCCATCTTAGTTCTAAACTACCTTCCGCAGACATTAGCCACACATCTTGCGTCCATGTTGCTTGCTTTGCGCAGAATGCTTCTATTGTCGCCAATAATACCTCCTAAAAGAATGTGACTACCAGAAAGTCGCATTTCTCCTATCCCAAAGTAGCCTATCCAACGCTTCCTTCGGGTTCTATATCGCCAGAAGGGAGAAAGCGCTATCGGGGCGACACGGACACAATGCACGTCCCTCTTACCTTAGTATACGCAAAATAGTGTTCATCTAGTTGAGTTCAGCAACAGAAGCCCAAGGTGGTAGAACTTGGATCTAAAGTGAAGGTGATGATAACTTCCGATAACTGCCGTAATGTAGGCTCCTCACACTTTCGGTATCCAATCCAGATTTTGTACATCCCTGTAGTATACAGGCAAAGCAAAAAAAAATTGTTTGGTTTACCGGTGAGGTTGCACATTGAAGCACCAGGCAACTAGGCATTTTATTTTATTTAATTGACCACATTTCCTTGACTTGTACCTAGCTCAAAGCTGAGAGAGCATGTAGTCAGCCTAAAAATATATAATATTGCTTTGCTAATACCGTAAAGTCATCTAGAATTCAAAGTTTTTTTTTTTTCTGATGCTGACAAATCCCCCAGTCAATCAAAGGAAAGTCAGTGACAGGGACTTAGAAGTTTTTGTCATATAAGTTCTTAGTGGTTTGAGCTAGAGGTTTAAAACTGACACACTTTAAAGCTAGTTTAGAGGCAGTTAAAATGGTGTATTAGAATGTCAAAAAGTCAAAATTTGGAGAAAAAAGTGATTTTTAGTGGATGAACCAAGAATCGGATAAAAAATCTGACCTGCAATGATTTAAAGAACCCGCACGCGCCTGTAAACCAAACAATTAACTTTGCATGGCCATATATATATATATATATATGTATATTCACACATACACTCCTAAATTTTTGAAGGTTTACCGCTAAACATTACGTACCCTGAATGCAGAACAGACTCGCTAACTAAATCAGTCAATCTAAATGCGAGTCGCTTTGGCAATCTGTTGAATAGAGTCAAATGATGTGCATATTCAGTCGTCTGAAACACAAAAAAAAAAGTAAAGCAAATAGCTGCAAACATCCTTCCAATGAAATCGGTACTAATCCAATGCTGAAGATTCAGACTAACTACTGTAGCTCATACCAGTAGGGATTATAAGTAAATAGGCTTTAGAAAAGGTCTGTTCTACAATGGAGACTCAAACTGGAACCAGTGCAGGGCTCGAAATGAGCGGTATCGCATCGCAATTTGCGCCACAAATTTAAACTTTAGCGATGCAAAATTTAATAATGTATCGCAGTTCAGCAATGCAACTGTATTAAACGAGACAACATAACAGCGTAGTCGTAATCGTGTTGGCTGACACGGAGATGCTAATCCCTCCTAGTTTATAGGCAGGCCAAGCGTCGTACATGCATTCTAGGAAATCATTGGTCCTACCATCAACTTCGGTAGGCCTATTTAGTTGGTGGCACTTTCGTTTCAGACACGGGTCGGAATAGTCTTACCGTGCATAGGATGCCCTAGTCTTGATCAAGCATCCGTGCGTGTAGCAAAGTAAAAGTGAAACAAAAATGGCTATTGTTCAAATAAAGTAAACTTTTTGTATTGTTTGTTACTAAATAAATTATTCTTTAAAAAGTTGCTAATCATTTTTTTTGTGACTGCTACGCAAATTTGTATTTTGTATCGCATCTCTGCTATGCAATTTTTGTAAGACAATTCGAGCCCTGCAGTGACAGATCCATCTCCCCACCCCCTCCAAACCCCAAGCAGTAATCGCAATTACCATTTAACACCACCCTCTTATGCCAGACCAACTGCACACTGGTTCAAATCTCATGACTGTACTAGACTCTTATTACGTGCCCCGGAAAAGACCAATTGTGCGCTATTTCTAGGAAGTAGCTATTACAACACACTACGTACATAAACTACGTTTGGTTTCAACGTGATGATCAGATGACGCTCGACACTGCAACATGTGTAATTTCCTAGTGCCCTTTGCTTACAAGCTATTGATGAGGGGCTATTTCAGCTTCAGATATTTATTTTTCATTAGTCGACATTGGCCAGTGAGTGTTTAGTTCACTAATCTATGTTTCCAGATGCCAAACAGAAAGTTTTCCACAAGCATTTTCTCTTTTTTATTTCAGGCACTGTTAAGTTTGGTTCAACAGGTAGGCAGAGGGCAGACAATATGGTTCAAAAGACAACGTCGTTATTACTCTTACTGTGAAATTCTCAATCAATACTAGAATTACTATTTCCATCGTCCCCCACTTTCACACTTTAAGACACTTACAATGTCTTGCAATTTTTGACTGTTAGCTACAGTTCTTCTTCGGGCATGTCGAAAGTTTTTGGCTCTGGCTACACTTCTACACTACCAGAATTAAAAAATCGTGGACTACGGTGCCTCCCATATTTATTGGGTCGAGTGTCTCCTCCTAGTTTCCACTTGTCAAGCTGTCGCTTTAGATTTTTCCCAACTAGAGCGAGGCCACACCTAAAAGAAGCTAGGGGAAAGTTCCTGAAAATTCCCGATCGGGTTAATGAACAGACTAAGAAGAAAGGCGGTCTCCGTAGTGAAGTCAGCCAGGATGAAAGGAAAGCACGCAGCAGAGAGAATCGACCATTGAAAGTAAAAGGACCTAGAGTGCAGGGCTCCCATGCCAAAATCGCGAATTTTCTTTTAAATTTTATGACAAAAACGATCCAAATTGTATGACAAATTGGCATCTTGTTTTCACTTTTTAAGCATCTTAAGGGCAATTTTAACCCACTTTTTCGTTTTTAATTTGGTGATTTGGTGTTGGGGAGGAGGCTGGTTGTTGGGGGGGAGGGGTGCCTTTTTTTTTTGATAAAATGGAAATGTGACTTTCAATTTTCCATGACACTCTCCAAGTTGAAAAAAGTCAAACTACTACCCCCCCCCCCCCCTCGATCTAAGGTCCAAAATAGTCTGAATCACCCCCTCATCCCAAAGTAAGCGTACTTATGACTACTCTGGGTACCTGGATGATGTTCTATAGCCAAATGATTTCCACATGTTTGGAAATGTGCCACATTTTCAATGAAAGGTGATTTGGTTTTTAGACCTTCTATGTTATACAAACTTTTTTAGAAATGGAACAAGGTAAGTTAGTATTCAAAAACTAGCATTTTAACTTGTTAAAATTGGTTTTTACTATCATAAAATTACTTACCTTCAGTATTCATGCTAAATTCACTTAATTTGGCTTTTCCCATGCTCAACAAAATTTTTTTTTCAATTTTGACTTCAACGTTAGTTGCATGTTTTCACCTCCAGGCGCGCTGCGCAGTATCACTGCTGCAGCTGCCTGCCTCCCATGGGGAAAACCCCATTCGCTTTAAACCTTTCTTGTTCTATAGCGGGGAGGCGGGCGGGTTATACTGAAGGTAAGTAATTTTATGATAGTAAAAACGAATTTTAACAAGTTAAAATCCTAGTTTCTTACTATGTGCAAATTGCTTACCTTCAGTATTCATGCTGACTTTGTCGGTACGGTGGTGGGTATACTCATTCCCTCCCTTTCTAATTCTCATTATTAATTTTTTTTTTTTTTTTGAGTAACACTAAGCCTACTTATTCTATTTCACGCTTAATGACATTACTCACCTCGTTCCTCTTTAACTGTGTTGGTCCTCCTTGGCCAACCACATTTCCTCCTTGTTCCTATGTACATCCTTGTTGTCTACTGGAACCTCTTCGTTCCAGCAACCACATGTTGGGCCACCACATCTGCTCCACTTTCCCCACTCGTGTCCCTAAGGTAGTGTCTTATGAAAGTGTTCTTGTTTTTCCACTTACACGCGGCCACTACCTCGTCTAGTGGTGTGCCCCTGCCATAAGCCCATGAGGCCGATAGTGCCCTCAGTTCATGTGTTCTAACTTTTGTCGGAACGTCTTCATGAGCCGGGCTTGTCTCGTACGCCCTTCTGATCACCTAACAAATCCAATTGCCCAGCTTGAAAAGTGTCACCTGCTTGGGATTTACTTCCCCTGTCGACTTGTCGATGTCTAGGAATAGGGGAGTTTTCCCTTTCACACTTGTTCCTGCTCTTGTCCAGTCACTTGTTCTATCTAGATAATGTCTCAGTGCTCTTAAGGGGCATTGAAGATTTTCTTCGCTCCCTTTTGGCATTCCTAGGCCTATCGCCTGTATAATCACTGGGGGTGGTACTTTGGTTTCTGGTTCTTTACCCTAAATTCAGCTGGAAAGATTAGGGACACAGAGGACCAGCTTTTCGAGAATCTTATGTGTCCTTCTCCTCTGGAAAACGCTGCCACCTCACTTTGTCTTGCAGCTGACGCTAATGCAATTAGAAATACTGTTTTCTGTGTTAGCATGGTTATTGATGCTGACGCTAACGGTTTATATGGAGGGAGAGATAGGCTCGTAAGCACTAGTGGCAGACTCCATTTTGAAAAGAGGCTCTTGGTTCTTGGTCTTGCGTTTTCGAATGCCGTTATCAGTTTAGTCAGTATCGGATTGGTAATTATGTTCGTCCCCCCCCCCCCCCCCATACATGTCAGTACCGAATTGATGGCTGATCTGTAGCCTTTTATAGATGTTGGGGACAGACCTTTTGCGAACAGCTCTTCCAGAAATTGAGTGATATCTACTATGGGCGGGTTGCACGGGTCGCAGTTGTGTTCTTTAGCCCAGTTGAACCATCTTCTCCACTTCCCTTCATATACATCTGACGTTGACTTTCTCACTGCTTGTAGTAGTCTTTCCGCCACCTCTTTTGAAAACCCGTCTTTAGTTAGAGTCTTCCTTAAAGTAGCCAGCCTTGAAGGTGTAGAACCTCCGGTGCCGGGTGGATGGTTCTTCCCCCGTGTTGCGAAAGAAAGCTGTCTGTTAACTGTAGCGTAATTGGCCCGTCTTTCTTCAGCTCCATTAATTCCGGGAACCATGTGGCTGCCGGCCAATATGGTGCTACAAGAATGAACAACCCGGATATCTCTCTCACCTTGTTCATGACTTGTTGTAGCAGACAGAAGGGGGGGAGGAACGCATACGCGCTCATCCCTTCCCAGGAAAGTGATAGCGCATCTGTCGCCCATGCCATGGGGTCCGGGGACGGGGAGATGTAGTTCTGTAGCTGCCTGTTCATCTTCGTAGCGAATAAGTCCACGCAGGGCTTCCCCCACTTCTCAAATAGCATTGCACATATCATTGGGTCTAACTGCCATTCCGTGGTTGGGATCTTGCTCCCCGTGGAGAGCTCGTCCGCCCATACATTTTGTCTTCCCGGAGTGTGTCTCGGGAGGAGGTTTATCGAGTCTTGAACGCACACTTCCATTAACCTCGACGTTTCCGTCATTAGGATTCTGGAGTGAGTTCCTCCCCCATGTTTGATGTAGGCAATCGTGGTGGTATTGTCCGACATGATGCCCACATCTTTTCTTTGCAGCCATTTTCTCCACGTCTGCACCGCCAGTCTCACAGCCCGTAATTCTAGCACGTTTATGTGCAACTTCTTTTCCTCCTGGCTCCACTTCCCTGAGATCATTGCATCTCCCAAGTGAGCTCCCCATCCGCTTGCGGAAGCGTCCGAGAACAGGAGAACTTCCGCCTCCGGTGCCTTGAGGCGCACTCCTGCTTGCAGGTGTCTTGTCTCCTTCCACCAACTTAGATCCGGCAGGTTTTCTAGATTTATGATGTCCGTCCACGAGATCTGTGGCCACCACTCTTCCTTCCTGAACCAGTGGATCGGTTTTACCCTCCACTGGCCCATTGGCACCAACGCTGCACTTGAATCCATAATACCTATTACTGACGCCAAATCTCTCGCCGAGATTTTCGAAAGCTTGTCTAGATTTTTCAATGTCGACATTGTCTTCTCTACTCGTTCTTTGGACGGACGTACTGTGCAGTTCACCAGGTTGAACTCCACCCCCACACACGTGAATTGCTGACTCGGGGTAAACCTCGACTTTTTGGTGTTGATCCCTAGTCCCAGTGCCCTGAAGAGGGACAAGCATCTTTCCAACTGCTGAATGAGGGTGCTTGCCGAGAAGTGTCTTATCAGCCAGTCGTCTAGGTAAGCATGAGTTTTCACGCCTTCCTGATGTAGTAACGCTAGAACCGGCTTTATTGTGCTCGTGGAAACCTGGGGCGCTGTTCAAAGGCAGAATGGTAGCGTCAAATCTGATAAGACACCCCTTCGTGACATAACCTGAACAGGTGTCTGATGTTTGTGCAAGGGAATGTGTAGATAGGCGTCCTCCAGATCTACCGATACAGTATATTCTCCTTCCCGCAGAGCTTCTCTGATCGGGTTCCCAATGGATTCCATCTTGAATTTTTCTTTGCGGATGTGGCCGTTGAGTCGTCGTAGATTGAAAATGAGGCGTGTAAGATTTACAAACGATTTAAGTAAGTTTTAAATGATTTACGCCAGATTTACGTGACTTATGAGATTGTACAAGATTTATAAGATTTGAATGATTTGCACAAGATTTACAAAGGATTTTTAACTCCAACAGGCGTATTTCAGAAACCAACTCAAGTGTGAGTGGAGCTAAAAGTGAGGGTAAGGGTCAAAAAGCATCTATAGAAATACCCTCAGATGTTAGGACACCCACATTCTCTTTTGTGGCTGTACTAAAATTGTTGACCCTTACTTTAAATGTTTGCACTCACATTTGCACTCTCACACTCACACTTGAGTGGATTTCTGGAACACGGACCTGTACATCTTGGGTGTACGAGATTTCTAGTTTTGTCGAACCCTTCAACCTTCCTCAAGAGGGGCTATCCCGCTAGATTAACAAATGTCGAAACCAATAAACCCTCAACAGAAGGAATGAACAAAAAGAAATTACGGTAGTCGCAAGCAGATCGACCAAAGGCGTACATGACCTACTCGCCAGGAGGATCCAATGGAGTGGAAAAAGTGCTAAGAATATAGGGAGTTGAATGTCGAAACAGATAACCCCCTAACATTCGATTCAAAAGAATGCTCCGATTAAGACCTCCCCCCACTACAGCACCTAAGGTAGGAGATCAACTAATCTCCGAAAATTTAATGTATAATTTAAATTTGTTGTGCTTAACGAATGTGTGTGAAAATGTAATCGTACTTAACTGTTCTGTTTCTGTTAGGTGGAAAAAGTATATAAGATTAAGATAAATTATGTCCTCTTAGTGTGAATTTATTTTACAGAGTTTTGTAGAATTTCTAATATTTTATGATATTTATGACATAAAACAAAATTTTATGACAATTTTATGACATTTCGATAAAATAAAAAATTTTTGTGAATTTTATGACATGTGGGAGCCATGAGAGTGACCCGTAAACTTCAGTGCAGGATGCCACTCGTTGATCGCACGAAAGATCACGTGGTGTGGTCATCACGTCGTCGACATACCTGCGCCAGCTAGGGAGTTGAGGGAACTTGTTTATCACGTACTCATCAAGAAATTGAATGACCAGTTCGGCTAACACCGGTGAGCAAGAGTAGCTCATCGGTGTTCCTGAGTCTTGGCAAAAAGTATCGGTCTTAAAGGTCACATAGATGGTAGACAAGACCGTCCGGAGAAGTTCTCGATCAAGATCTCTCTCTTTCTTGTTGACCTGGTCCTTCAATTTCTTGATGAGTACGTGATAAACAAGTTCCCTTAACTCCCTTGCTGGTGCAGGTATGTCGACGACGTGATGACCACACCACACAAGGACGATATTGTGTTGATCTTTCGTGCGATCAACGAGCGCCATCCGGCACTGAAGTTTACGGAGGAAGATGAGATTGATGGAAGCCTTCCTTTTCTTGATGTGGTACTCACAAGGGGAGAAACACGTATCCACTACACCCCGTACCAAAAGCCGACACACACTGGGAGAATGATACCCTATAAATCAGGACACCCAAAATTTCAACTGCGAGCTCTTGTGGCCAATGAGTTGTGCAAGATTGTTGCACACTCCTCCGTAGCAACCACAGCTGAAAGATACCTTGATGAAGCAAAAACGAAGTTTTTGACGTTAGGCTACCCAGCAAGAATTTTTAATGTTGAACGGAAGAGAGCTTGGAGAAGAGCAAGAGATCGTAGAGAGAAAGAGAAAGAAAAACTTCGAGACTCGACACACAAAGAAAGAGAAAATCGCCCTTTCGATGTCGTCACCTACCTGCCGGGAAGAATGAGAGAATAAGGATTAAGGAGTGTCCTACGAAAACAAGGAGTGGACTGTTTCCTTCGTTTTCCACCAAACTTGAAGAAACTACTCCGACCCAAGAGGATACTGGAGACCCCACATTTGCCCGATCCACCCTCGCCGCCTCCCCAACCTCCCCCTCCTCCCCATGTTCACACCAGTCACCCGCCACCTACGCACAAGTACGGGACACGGAGCAAAGACAAGCACGAAGTAGGAACTCCCCCACCTCTTCCCCCCGATATTCGCACCAACCCAGTCCCCAACATCCACCCGTTCACACAACGAAGAGTGGTCTACAAAGTCCCGTGTAAGACATGCCAGGCCACCTACATCGGAAAAACCCGTAGACAGCTGTTGGTGAGACTGAACGAGCATGCAAATGCAGTTAACAACAACGATAGCAAAAACGGGATTGCTGTGCAGTCGAGCAAAACAAAGCACGAAATTGCATGGAACGAAACAGAAGTGCTACTCAAATCAAACATGCTGGAAGATAGACACTTAAGAGCTTTAGAATCACTCGCCATCCACAGATTCGAAGCAAACCACAAGCCACTGATGAATCTTGTAAGTCCAAGCTACACCAACATCAACCAGCTCGTTCGGCCAGAGCTTGGAGCCAATCTGGATAAGCAGTGGAAAATCCAGATTCCACGCGACATACAGATCAGTGGTTCGGCAGACTAGCGGGAGTTTAAACGTCAGGAAGAAAATCGGTGCTGTGATGTGACTTTTAATTTATTTTCGTGCACAACTTCTGATGAAGGTGAAAGGAGACTCACCGAAAATTCAAGTGTAGGACCTTTTTTTAGTGTTCTTCGGGGGTGGTAAATGTGTTTTTGTTGTGGTTTTTAAGATGCCTTTTAAATACCACTGTGACTACCGGTTGCCGGTGTTTTCGATTTAAATATACACTACCTGTAAATTTTGTTGCATTTAGTTTCCGAGTACTGTTTACCCTGGAGGATTTTAAATTTTCGCGATACGGCAAAAGCTCACCCGCCCATCTGCGCATGCGCAACCATGTGCAGACCCTCCATAAATAGGGCTATGACGAAAGCCAGCCATCTACTTTTCCTCTCGATATGTCAGTCATGTGGTGACTCAAGAGGGGAGGTTGGGCGGGTATTTACAGGTAGTGTATATTTCTTTAGGCAATAGAAACCAATTTTGACCTTCCCCAGGTAAAATTGGGCTTTCTACTTGCCAGTTAGAAAATATCCACTACCTGTAAATTTTGTTGCATTTACAGTTGACCTCGTCAGTATAGCTGGCAGGCACCATCATGACGGGTTCCCAAGGGCGTGAGCTGAGTACCAGAATTGGCATAGAGGACACAGAGACTGTCACACCAATTCTCGCAGTTTGTGCCACGAGGGCGTACTGCAGTGGGAATGAGCTCCCAGGCCAAATAGTTGGTTGGGAGGTAGGTGAATTAAGAGAAACGATGTCTCTAAGAGAAAAGTGAAAGATGATTACCTTGGCTTTGTTTCCTTGATTTTAGGTGATTGGTGGTCTGATTTAGAAGTTAATTCGTGTGGAAAGAGTTCGGGAATGCCCAGTCATAGTGAATTTTGTGGAGTGACGGAAAACATGTGCGAGTCCATTCTGGCCGAAATGGTTGGCAGGGTTGATTAAGAAGACGTTGATTTTTTTTAGGGTCTGGTAGTGAAGGCGAACGAATAGCAGTGAAGGAGACTCTGGTCCTGCAGTTAATACACGGAAGTTGTCGGGTGCGATTTAAGGAGAGCTTTTTCATGGTTGAAAATATGGTGCGTTGTCCCACTCCCAGATTTGGCGGGCAACATATTTGTTCACTTGGCATAGCCTGGTTGGCGCGAATCCATTCTTGTGCAATGCAGCAATGTTCTTGCGCACTATTTCAAGGAGTCTGGGTGGCTGATTTGTGGCTTCAGTTTGTGGTGGAGGTTTAATAGTGACGGAGCCTACTTGGTTTTGTAAAGGTGTCGAAAGGTGCATGGTGGGTTCTGGCTACCTTGGGTTTCACAGGAGGCTGCGGGCGATGGGTTTTAAAGACGGGTTGTCGACGTGCAGAATTGGGGAGAGGAGAAAGACTTCGAAACTTAGCATCAGCCAATTCGATCCTGCGTCGAAGGTGATTGTTGCTTGCAGTCAGGTTGGAAATGTTTAGTTTGTAGGCTGTTATAATTTTCTCGGCGTTGGAGAGTTTGTTTACGAGGTTGAGGATGTAAGCGGATACGGGTGCACAATTTTTCTTCAATCTGGACAGTTCGTTGGTGTTGAGGTCCACACGGTGGCAAATGGATTTTCGTAGGGTTGAGCTGTTGCTGTAGCTGAGGTTGTCGATAGGCATGGATGGAGTGCAGTCAAGCCCGAAGGAGGAGTTTTGGTCTTCGGTTGGTTGTTTTCCAGGCGGTTCAAGTGGGGTGTTCGAAACACGTTTCGGTTGTGGGTTGTGATGCGGGAGTGACGGTGGCAGTTGGTTTTGTTGTTCCTGTGAAGGTTGTTGGAAAGGTTTTCGGGATTTCAGTTTGTTTCTCGGAAGATGGATGGGATCCGGAGGAAAGGGACGGAAGGAAGGAGGAATCAACCTTTGGTGTGGAAGAGGTGTTTGCACGGTCACGGACTTTCTTTTATTTGATTTGGGTGGCGCGGAATTTTTGCAGCACGATTTTTGATGCAAATGAGTGGCCAGGCGTCTGCAGACGGAAAGGCAAATTTTCCACGTGTCCAAGTTGTAGTTACATTTCTGGTGGGTATGGTAGGTGGTGTGGGGGTCATACCGGGAGCGTTTGGAGACGATCGCCGCACAGATGCAGGTGTCCGGAGATCGAACAAGTTCAGGGATCCATCCACGAACAAGTGGAAAGAAGGACAGGTGAGGGCAATAATGACGGTCCTTGTCGTTGTAGGGGTGTTCCGGATAATTGGTGAAAGATCGTTGAAGGTGGTTCCGGTCGGATGTTGCCAAAGTGACGCGATGAGATTGGCAGGTCTTCGTGGAGACCAAAGGCGAGGACGGGAAGACGATGAAGGTAATTAATGTGAAGGTCAAAACGTGGGATGTTGAAGAGGAAGTCGCTTAGCGTTAAGATGGAGTTCGAGGAAGGAGGTCTAGATGACAACAGAGTCGGAGGTAACAGAAGAGGTCTACGATCAAAAAAGCCACATTCTCCGGTGGGAGCCTCTCGTCATGGGTGCGTCTATGGAGAGAGAGTTACGGTTGGAGATGAGGGTCCTTCGTGGAGTCCGATGAGTGTAATGGATGGTTGGTGAGATGTCGTTGTCGTGATGTGAACAGGATGGATGGCAGCAAGTGCAGCGACGGTGTTGCAACAGTAGTGACAACGGAGAGGCCATAAAATGTCAAAAATCCATGGGGGTTCGTCATGGATTTCGGGAGAGCGATTCGTAAGATGAGGGCATGAGAGGATCTTCGATGCGAACATGGTTGTCAGCAGTGGTGGTGTCATGAGCTTTCGACGAAAGGTAGGTCAAGAAGAGATGGGGTTGGGAACACTTTCGAAGAGAACTTTGTTGAGAGGGCAGGCTGTCTTTTGTTCTTTCGGTGAGAAGGTTCAGGACGAGAGTCTTGAAGAGGACACAGCAGTGTCAGGCTTTCAGCGAAAGTCTTGGTTATCGTTGGGTGTTCTGGGCACTTTAGACGAAGGATCTTTGGCATTTCCAATTGGGAAGCCAGGAGAGTCTTCCGAGTGACCGTTTGTGGCGAGAGCTTGAGGGAAAGATGATGTTGAGGGTTCATAGGCGTAGGTTTCATGTTCCAACTGAAAACAAAGGTTTCCCAACGACGCGAAGTGAAGTCTTTCCTTGAAAAATGGAGGCGAAAGACGTTAGTGGTAAGGTGTTGACCGGCCTTCGGTGAGAGGAGTGTCACGGCGAAGACGTGTTATCAAGAGCTTCCAGTGAAACGATGTTAGGGACGTTACAGCGTCGTGAAGACTTTTGACGTAGCCTTCGGGTGTAATGGTGAACAAATGAGGCCAATGGGCGTGGGACTTTGCATGCGATCTTCAGAGGAAGGGTCCCAAGGAGATACCATGATGATCCTAAGGCGAAAGCGAAAGATGAAGTGAAAGATGAGGGCCCAGTTGACAGACTCACTGCGAGACGTGGGAGTGAGCATGGCGCCATCAAGTGATGTTTTGCGTCGCGAAGACAGATGACGTAGGCTGAAGGTGAACATGGATGAAAGTTTCTTCCACGATCGGTTCACAGAGCAGAGATTCATAAAGATGTGGCGTGGTGGCCTTGAAGTGGGGTCTTCTATGAAGATGAAAACGAAAGACGAAAGCGAAGGCGAAGCGAAAGTTGGGAGAACAGGAGGTGACGGACTTTCGACGAGAAGTAGGTGTTATCTTGGGTGTCGATGAAGTGAGTTGAAGATGAACTAGTGTCATGATGACTTTCGATGAAAGCTTCGGGTGCGAGAGGTGACAGGCTTTCAATGAAGTCGACCGGTGATCAGTGGGATGTCACGTGGACGAGGTTCCATGTGAAATCTTCAGAACAAAGGACTTTCATGGGGCTTGCGACGTGATGATCTTCATAGGAGGGGCTTCTTCTTGAAAGACGAAAGCAAAAGATGAAAGAGAAGAACCAGGGTAACAGCGTGCGTCGTGGACGGGCGCTGGAGGAAAAGAGATGGCTGGTTTTCGCCGTAGCCCTATTTATGGAGAGTCTGCACATGCTTGCGCATGCGCAGATGGGCGGGTGAGCTGGGCGTGTCGCGAGAATTTAAAATTCTCCAGGGTAAACGGCACTCAGGAACTGAATGCAACAAAATTTACAGGTAGTGGATATCTTCTAACTGGCAAGTAGAAAAAAATTCACCAGCACATAACTTCCAAATACTGTGTGGAGTTTTACTTTGAATACAATTACTTGCTATGATTGACGGAAAATTATGCTATTTTCAAAATCATCACCAGTTCAAAAGTTCGTGGTTTGGTAATTTTTTGAAAGACACTGCACTAAATTTAATTCACGACGTCTTTCTTCTTCATGCGCTCTTTTGGCTGTTGTTACATTGGAGTGGACGATTTTTGGAGCGTCTTGAGCTTAGTGCTCGTGATAGCTGACCTCTACGGCGCGTGACGTGTCCGTCGTTGTTGGCGGCGGTGTTGATGTTTCATTTTTTATTTAGGAGGCTCTGTATTTTTGGGTAGACTAGCCGGTTAATGGTGGGGTGGGTTCAAGACGTAAAGTGAAGTCTGTCTTAAACGTGAGCCACGCTAACCATTAGAGAGGATGTTGAACCCCACTTGTGAGTATCAAGCCTCGGACACAAGTGGGAGTTATGTTAGGAAAGGGCGCGAATAGTTTGTGTCCTTGCTTGAACAATAACGACAAGTGTTAGCACGTGACGATTGTTGGCCACGTGCTTCTTTTTTCGGTAACGAGTTATGGCAGGCGTCGGACGTGTCCGAACTTAGCTGATAGGATAGCTAGGGTCTGTGCTCCTATTAGTTAGGAATTTAACGTTGATCGCTGAAACGTTTTGGGGCCAGCCGACGCGTGTCTACATGGGTCCAGAGCGTCAGTATAAGCCAGCTGCTTCGTCCATGAACACCAGGGAGTTCCACTGCCGACTCCGCTACGGTAAATATACCGTATATATCCTTACGTCTAGCACGGACTAACGACGCTTAGCACTACGTACAGGAAAACGACACAGTTGTACTACTATATTTACCGTAGCGGTGTCGGCAGTGGAACCACCGTCTGACTTTTTTTTTTTCCGTAACTCGATCAAACTGACGATCTTTAACCCTAAGGAGGAAAAACCGTTCAAGGATCTCATCCCAAACTACACTTTTATAGCTGGCATCTCTAAATCTCCTTGGAATCGCTTCACTCTTCGTTGGTTTACTTACGTTGATCAAAAAACTCCGACCGACGATCGATTGAACGCTCCTGGCAAATCTCGGTCAACAAAAACAAGATGGCGGTCCCCGCTTCGATAACTTTCGGTTGTAAGCACGCTGAAATTCCTGCATTTTTTCCCTTCTTCTGTCCACCACTAATTCACGGGCGTGCGGGGAACTGGGCCCATAACCCTTTTTGCTTGGGAAATATAGATATCCTTACGTCTAGTGCGGACTAACGACGCTTAGCACTACGTACAGGAAAACGACACACGTTGTACTACTATATTTACCGTAGTGGAGTCGGCAGTGGAACTCCCGTGGTTTTCATGGACGAAGCAGCTGGCTTTTACTGACGCTCTGGACCCATGTAGACACGCGTCGGCTGGCCAGCCCCAAAACGTTTCAGCGATCAACGTTAAATTCCTAACTAATAGGCAAGGACGTAATTTCTGCGATTTTGCAAAATCGCAAATTTCGCAACATTTTCTCTAAATGAGTTACGAAAGTTATTCTTGATGTGGTAGGTAAACAGTCACTAACTGAAGCAAAAACACCACATTAATTGTCACAAAATTCAGTAAATATCGCAAAATGCCACAAATTTACCGCAAAAATGACCTTATTTTTCATGCCAATATATTTGACAACTAGCTAACTGGAACAAAATTCTGGAGCAGTTCTCACCGAAGCATTACTGAGATAAATCCGCATCAAACAATGCTGTGGGCACTAGGCAGCCATAAGTGCGCAGACGATCATCACCAGCCATGTACGTGGTGCGTGTATGTTAGAAAATTGGCTGTAAGTGTGTACTCATTATTGAATTCAGGCACCAAGTCCATCACCGCAAAATTGCACCAAAATCCCGCAAAATTGCACCTTCATCGCAATAAAACTTACCGCAAAATCATGCCTAGTATTATCGCGGAAAGTACATTTCCTTACTAATAGGAGCACAGGCCCTAGCTATCCTAACAGCTAAGTTCGAACATGTCCGGCGCCTGCCATAACTCGTTACCGAAGAAAGAAGCACGTGGCCAACAATCGTCATGTGCTAACACTTGTCGTTATTGTTCAAGCAAGGACACAAACTATCCGCGCGCTTTCCTAACAGTGTGAAGGCGGTTCGTGGTCCTTAAGGGGAATATTTCTATTTTCTAGATGGTTTATGGAGATTGATTCCAGTGCGTTCAAGTGGCTATCATTGCTCGAGTTGGAAGCCAGGAGAATGGCGGTGCCTTCCCAGTTTATGGAGTGTTTTGTGTTGTCATGGTGGGCTCCTATGACATTGGAGGTGGTTCTTGTGCGAGCGACGGTGACGTGATCCAGTAAACCCACATGCACTCCTCGCCTTGTCCCTCCCAGGTAAATGACCGGGCACTCATTACATGGTATTTTGTATTAAACTGTTGCCTTGGCTTTGGGGGCCAGTAGTTTTCTTGCAACTACTGGAACTGATTCTGCATTGTCTGATGCTAACTAGTGCCTTCTGGTTTGCTGGTTTTGCTTTGGGGATTGTGCGTTTTGCCTGGTCTTGCTTTTGCTGTGAGTGTTGTAGCAGTGAGGGAGACCCATTTGTTGCGGGATGGGTAGTGAATCAGATGTGTATAGGTGTTTGGTCTTCGTTCTGGTGAGAAAGGCTTGTTTCATCGCCCTTGGTGGTCGGTGGTCGAGAACGCAGAATATTTTTGAAGTTGACCAAGTTTCTCGCGTATTTTGCAGAATTTTCTGGATAGGCTTACTTACTACTCTCACGTATGAGAGTCGGACTCGTTTTGGTTTTTCATCAGGGATGGGTTTTTCTTGGTTGTGGTTGGAATGCTTATAGAAGGCTTTCTTTGTGGCTAGGTTGATGGCATGGACTAGATATTCTAGTAGGATGAATTTCTCTTTTGCTTTCATGATGTGGGGGTGAGCTAGAAGTGGGTGCGAGGAATTGTCAACTGTTCTTGCCATTTCTTGTTGAGCAATGGCATGCAATTGGGTGGTGGGATATCCTTATCGATATGGTATGCCTCGGTGTGATGCTACTGGTTTTCTGTATAAATACAGATGCAAA